>CAEFZY010041607.1:0-16563 GCA_903066815.1 Brachyrhaphis roseni
TTATCTCAGTTTCTTTTCTCCCAGAACAAGATGATAAACCTGAGTTTCCTGCGGCTGTTCAGAGCTGCTCGCCTCATCAAGCTGCTGCGCCAGGGCTACACCATCCGCATCCTGCTTTGGACCTTCGTTCAGTCTTTCAAGGTGAGTAAAAAAAAAAAAACAGTTGCATCTGTGGGTGATTGTAGTGTGCTAATGAGCAAATAGCGAATAATTATGTTTGTTTAAGAGAAAAAATAAAAGCATTTTCTCTAATTAGCCAACTAATTAGCCACTCTAATGGAGTGTGCTTGAACAAACGCAGGAAATAGATATTCTTCCTTTAACTTCCAGCTGAATATCGCCTCGGCGGACAGCCGTTGGGATTTCCACGCAGCGCCGATTCGCTCTCTAAATCCCCCTGGGAGAAGCAGAGTTATATGTGCAGCAGCTCAGGGACTTTATAGGAGGTTTAATGTCAGCGCTGAGAGCTTTTAAGCCCAGCAACAACAGACAGACAGTAACTGCGGAGTCTTAAAAGGTGGCGATTTAATTACAACTGTTCGCCGCCTCCTCTTCCTTGCAGCGAGATAAATAGCCGGTCAGAGGAATCAGCCCTGCCGGTCGAGTTCACGTCGCTAAATGAGAGCAGAAACTCTGACAAAGGAGGGCTGGAGAGATTAAAAAGAAAGGACAGGAAATAAAAACTTTTATTTGTATAATGTGTATTTGGAAGATGAAGGTATTTCAGATGTTTTTCTGTTTGTTTTCAGGCTCTGCCGTATGTCTGCCTGCTGATTGCCATGTTGTTCTTCATCTACGCCATCATTGGGATGCAGGTGAGCAAAAACTAACTCCTGAAAATGATGCATTTTCTGTTGCTTTCACAGAACTGTAGATGAGAGTGATCTCTAAAGTGCTTTGGTGCGATCAATGCACAAGGTTTTTCCTTTTCTACAGTAAATTAGAGCATTTCCTTTGAGCCGATTTATTCTTGGTGTGTCAAATTGCTCAGGTCTATGGTGAATAAAAACGTAGCTACTGCAGCTTTCCCCTGAAGCCTGGTTTGTGTTTTCTGTCCTCAGGTGTTTGGGAACATCGAGTTGAATGAAGAAACCTCCATAAATCACCACAACAATTTCCAGACCTTCTTTCAGGCCCTGACTCTTCTGTTCAGGTAACCTGAGATATTCAGCGCTAACGCTTTGATCTGCGGCGTCCATTTTGACTGCTGGCTCGCTGTGTGTGTCATCAGGAGTGCAACAGGCGAGGCGTGGCATGAGATCATGCTGGCCTGCCTCAGTAACCGGCCGTGTGATAAACTCTCAGGAAGTTCAGGGAAGGAGTGCGGCAGCGATTTCGCCTACTTCTACTTCGTGTCCTTCATCTTCCTCTGCTCCTTCCTGGTCAGTAATTCAGGAAATCAGATGATTTTCCCATCATTTCTAAGTTCTTCTCAGAGTTTACATAGTATTGTACCAAGTATTTTTGGTTTAGTTTGTAGTTTAAATATATTTTTACATTTGAAATAAGACAAAACTAAGTTAAAAGTAACATTTCAGAAATATAAGCTTTTTTAAGTCTTCAATTTTGACTAAAAAAGCTCCAGTTCCACTGGATTTTTTTTCACATGTAACAAGATATTTTTTCTGTTTTAAATGAAAGAATCTGATTGATAACAATAAATAATACAACTGATAGAATATTAAATATACTCAATATTCACTGAACTCCAATCCGGAACCGCACAGCATTCTGGGAGACGCAGGCAGAGGAAAGGCTTCAGCTAACTAAGCTAGGTTGGTGGAATCAACTGACTGACTCGTTCTTTGGTTGCCTAGCAACAACCTGCTGAGTAAGAAGTTCCCCAAACTTTGGTTGCCTAGCAACGGCCTGCTGAGTAACCGACGCAGCAGCAGTTTCAAGTTTCCCCACCGGGCCTAAAAAACGGCTTAAAAATAAAAAATTATGTCAGAAACAGAAAACTGGATAAAACAGGAAGATTACGGCGACAGTTTGGTGATATTCCAGATATTTAAAACACAAGATATAATTAATAATTATCAATATTGACTGATATGAAACACTTATATCAGTCATAGCATACAGACATATTTGTGAAAAAATATTAGCAGAAAAAAGACATAATTTTACAAGAAGAAAGTCTTAAAATTATTACAGTAGACGTTTTTATCGAGAAAAAAATTAAATTGTAATATTTTGTAGGTCATTATACAGAGTTGTCCAAATAGAAGCTTAAACAAGATGGCCGCCCAGGGTTCTGACATCACTCTGAACTTGGAAACCCAAGGAGTGGATTGGTGGAAAAAAAATAAAACTGATTTTGATCAAATAAATTAATCTCCCAGTCTTACATGTATAGAAAGACTATAGTTACCTGATCCAATCAGGTCAAATGTTCATTTCCTTCATTTTGTCCTTTTTCTTCACCCAGATGTTGAATCTGTTCGTTGCCGTCATCATGGACAACTTTGAGTATCTAACTCGGGACGCCTCCATCCTCGGGCCGCACCACCTGGACGAGTTCATCCGCGTGTGGGCAGAGTACGACCCCGCCGCCTGGTAGGTTTCTCCTGCAGCGCTGCGCTACTGCTGCCGCTACACCTAGAGGCGGCGTTCCACAGGACGTCTGCTGCTGAAGGAAACAGGAAAAACTTCAGCTAAAATCTCATCCCTGCTCCGCGTCCTGCTGCTAATCCGGCAGGCTCTGCTTCCCCGCCGCCTGCTGCTGAGACTTTCTGTCATTCCTGCAGGTTTATGTCAGGCCCGTCCGTTTCCAGGCGGCTCGCTCTGCCTGGAGCGGAAATGCTAATTCTGAGCACAGGGAAGGCTAATCTGTCTCAGATTATTCTCACTACATTACGTTCTAATGAAGCTTCCTTTCTTTGATCAGGACGCCGTTAGAGGTGAGAGAAGTAAAATAAGGATTTTCTGTCACTTGCCAGACATTATGGGGAGGAATTATAATTTATTCCTCTGAATATGAATAGGCCTGCTGCACTGCAAAAACACAAAACCTGACCAAGTATTTTTAGTCTAGTTTCTGGATCAGATATCTTAGTACACTTAAAATAAGACTAAAATTACAAAGAACTGTTCAGAAAAATAAAGTTGCTTGTCTTAAGTAAATAAATCCTTAATGTGGATGAATAACTTCTAGTTTCACTAGCAGATTATTTCACTTATAGCTACAACATTTCCAGCAGTATTAAGAAATTATTTATGTAAAACAAGCTCCTAAAAATACTTGGTAAGATTTTGTTTTTGCAGTGTTTAGAGTAAAATTATGTCTGTTTTCAGAAGTTATTGGTTTTGACATAAAAATAAAAAAAACAGGTTTTTACTCATTTACTTTAGATATAATAAGGAAAAAATGTTTAGCTGTTTTTAATTTTGGACATTTCTGAGGTAAGTTTTTATTACACTAATTACACAGTTTTTGATCTGAAACTAAATACTTTATTATTATCACATTAAATGTTCAAATTAAAGACTTTTTGTGTTTAAAGTGGGGTCATGAGCAGTAGCTATAAGCAGTAAGTATCTTACACACAACACACAGAACTCAGTGAATTCAGTGCTGAGCTAGGAAGTGATTATTAGAAAAACTAAAACTCTGAGCAGATTTAGCACATTCCACTTTAAGATGTTTTTACTTTTTAGATCTATTTTTGTGATTTTTTTTCCTTTTGAAAAAAGTCCCCAACTTCCTGAAAATGGTGGGAATCACCATAGCAACCATCCAGAAAGCACTTGCTGTTTTCTTGCTGGTTGTGGAGGAGGCTCTACTTTTGCTTTTCAAAGATGTAGGGTTGTATAACTCTGACGTTGAGTTTGAGGTGGGGCGTTTATTTGGATATAAAGTGACAAGACATCCTAAAAATATGGAAGCACATTGCTGTCACGGAAAACATTTTTTAAGTGCTATCACGTTATAAGTTGGCACTAATTTTGTTTAAAAGTGATAGTTATCTTGCTAGCTAAAATCTCAATGTCTAAAAATTATTTTGTGCAAAAGATGTAATAAAAATGTTTTGTATAGGCCATAGACCAATCCTAACCGGTTTAAAAAAAAGCACAATTAAATAATTCTCCAAACTCAGATGAATGAAATTAAATCTTATGTAAAATGTCAGAGAAAAAATAAGATGAAAATGAACATTTATCATAAGAATAATTAAACATAAAAAATAATAACAAGACATTCATGTCCAATTTGAGAAGCAGTAGGAAGATGTCTCATCCAAATATGTCCCACATCACACACATTAATTTTTACTCACTCTGAAGATACTGACTACTCATAGCTACCTCACACAACCCCATCTAAGCAGAGAAACCAAGCTGCTCCTGTGAGTTCTCCTGTTTTCTAACCTCTTGATCGTGTTTCATCTTTTTCAGTGGGAGGATTTGCTATCGGGACATGTACAAATTATTGCGTTTAATCTCGCCTCCCCTGGGCCTGGGGAAGAAGTGCCCCAACAGGGTGGCGTACAAGGTTTGCTCTCCCACACAGACCCTTTGTTTTAAAGAAAGAGGCTGTGCTGGTTCTGGACTGGTTTCACAAACGCTCAGCGATCTGATACCAGCGGTGGAAACCAAAACATGCCTGCCATGTTTCCACCGGGGGGCAGCAGAGAGTCTTAAAGCAACACGCCTCTGAAAATCAATGTTTTGAGCTGATTATTAATTTAGAATCTGAAAATTTTTTATTTATCTGGTGCATTTATTTATAAAAGTTTCAAGAAAAACACCAAATTTTCTTGTTGCACCTTTTTTAAACAACCACAACCTTCAGATTAATTTTATTTTATGATTTTATTGCTAAAACCTGAGTGAAACACTTTTTTTTTTATTTTATTCTTTTTCTTGGATCTGTGTTCAGTCAGAAACACAAGTTGGAGTTTAAAGTGATTAATTTCCTTGTTTTTATTTGGTTTACAGTCTTTTGTTTTTCTTTTCCTCTAATTTGAAACTTTTCAACTTTTATTTTCCTTCAGGCAAAAACAGAAGATAATAGATATTTACATAAATTTAGGATTATAATCATTAGTTTCAGGTAATTACCTTTTTCAAAAGTTGCTTTTCATAATTCTTTGCAAAACTCTGAAAAGTGTGGCGTAAGCATTTGAATTGCATGATATCAGCAACATGTTTCTCGAGGAATACCTGGAATATGAAGTGATGAAAATGTTTCATTACAAAGATATTGCAAAGAAATGACCTGACTGGGTCAAAAAGGACCCACTAACTCATCAGAGGGTTAAATCCTTTGGTTTAAAAGTTACAACCCGAGTCATTTCTCCCACCAGGTTCCTCTCATCCTTCCTCTTCTCTCCTGGGATCCATTATTGGATGAATCAATTCAGCTGCAATGGCATTCCAGAGAAAAATCCCAGAAATCTTATTAAAGATTTCTGTGTTCTCCTCCTTCCCCCATCTCCCATTTTCTGTCATTTTTCTTTCCTCTCTTTTTTTTTTTTTTTTACCATTTTTATTCATTTGCTGCCAATCCCTCTCCGTGGAAATCTTCCTCCTTCTCTCGTGGAAGCGGCCGCATAAGTTACCGTGACATGTATGAGATGCTTCGCGACGTGTCTCCTCCGCTCGGTCTGGGGAAGAAATGCCCTCCCAGAGTCGCCTACAAGGTAGAATCAACCTGCTGCTCCTCTGCTTCCACCTGCCAAAAACCTTCAGGCTTCTGTCACTTTGATGCACTCCACATCTTCCTGCCGCCTGTTGTGATGTTGTTTCTGTCCGTCGGGGTTTATCGTTCATCTTTCCCTGTGCAGTCAGGCTGCGTGAAACCGATCGGTAATACAACAGAATCAAAGAGAAGCAGGAAACTTCACAGTTCACAGAACAAAGATGGCGGAGCTAACGCAGAACGGGGGAGAGAAATGGTCCAAACTGATGAGAAATATACTTTATCCGGTTCTGTTTTGAAATATAAACACCCGATAAACTTTGGTTTCACCTTGATTCAGCGAGGCTTAATGATGTCAACTTCTCATTAACCAATAACTGATGGGCTACAAAGGCAAAGATATCATAATAAAAAGCTGAGATAACTACGAAAAATGGAAACATGCATGATTCCAATAAGCAAAGGTTTTTTTTAGTTGTAATTTTGTATGAATATCTCTTCCTGGGGGGTTAAGTTTATATTTTACTCACCTTTTATTTTTGTATTCAGCAACTTAAGAGGTTGCTGTTTTGTTATATTTTGTAAATGTCTATTAATGTGAGAACCGTGATTTCCAGTTTACTCAGTCAGATTTAAATACAGCTGTAGCAAAATAATGTTACAATTTGATTGTTTTTTCACAAATTAAACATGTAAAATTTTGACATTTATGTTGTAGAAAGACATTCAGTTTTCTTTTAATACAAGGAGACTCAGGTATTTAAGAGATGGCTGTTTATTAATAAGATCAATTAACTTTAAATTTAACTCAATTGATAACTTGCGTCGTAACATTATGACTTTATTCTTGTAAAACTACAACCATATTCTTGCATTATATTGAGTTTATTTTGGTAATTTTAAGGCTTTTTCTAGTTATTTTATTACTTTAACTTCCTTCTCGTGGCCTGATGCTCTGCTGTACTTTCCTGTCAGTCGTGTTGCAGTGGGAGTCTCAGAGATCGTCAGGTATGCTGACTTCCAGCTGCTTACCTCCTGACATGCAGACGTAATGCGACTGTTTCCAGCATGTGCACAGCTGTCAGGTTGAATCAAACTCGACGCGGCTCTGTCCTTGCCCCAGTTAGAAACGCCGGGCCTGACGCCGAAGCGCCGCGCCTCCAAATATAACTCCTGCTACTGTGAAAGGCTGGGAAAGGCACAAACAAAGAAATTTATTCACATAAACATTTCTGCTGATCTTCCTCCTGCCGACATGCGACACATTTCTCTGGGTTGGGAACTTTAGCCTCCGGTTTCCACCTCGTTTGTCTCTTAATGGCTTTTATTTTGGCTGCTTTGGGCGTTTTTCTCCCATTTTCATTTGAATAAACCCTGAGCATGTGAAGTGTCAACAAGCATGTGTCCCTTGTTCACCTTCATTTCATCTGTTTCTGCAAAGAAAATGCAAATACTTTCAAACTGGCTGGAAGTTGTAACAAACCATCGCTTACTGGTTTTGTTTTTGACCCAACAAACAGCCACAATGTGAAGGAGAAGCACTAAAACATGCAGGAGTCACAATTTGGGATTTATTTTTACAATGGCATAATAGGACTATTATGGATAAAAAGACAAAAACAAAAGAGAAGTAAATTTCCAGCAAAAAACACTCAGAAATTTTTAGATTAATCTAAGGAGCGAACAAGAAAATATGAGTTTGAAAAGTTTAAATTACTAAAGAGCAACTCAACTGTTGAAGTTGATCTAAGAAATTTGCTAGAAAAAACAAGAAAATTTCTTAGTTTTAAATTTTAAAAGGAATAAAATTCAGAAATTTTCTAGAAAAAACTGAGGTTCCTGAGTTTGATAAGTAGAACAATTGGTAGGAAAACAGACATTTTGAGAAAACTTGAAAATGTGAGTTTAAAAAGAAAAAAATGCTAGGACAAACTCTGACATTTTGAGTTTAATCTCAGAAATTTTAGAGGACAAATTTTAAAATATGAGTTAAATTCAAATATTTGGTAGGAAAAAATAGACATTTTCACATTAATCACAGAAATTTTAGAGAAAAAATTGAGGATTTTCTGAGCTTCAAAAGTTAAAAAAATGTTTATTTTTTACATCTTGGTGAAAAAATGTTTTTGTCTTAATTCCAGTGAACTAAGATATTTTCACGAGGCACTAGATTCAGTTTTTGCAGTGTAATAGAGTGTTTAAGCACCACACTGAAAACAAACACATTTAAACTGATGAGGATTAAACAAAATGCACCTAAAGTTTTAATTTTTCTTTAAATATCGAAGTTGTTGTTATTCTCCTCTGGTTGTTTTCCTCCTGCTTCCACTGAATTACCAGGAATAACAGTATTGACAAACTGACCCTCCAGGTTAGATTATTGATCGGCTTCTAAATCACTCATTGATTAAAACACAGAGGAGATGCTGAACTCTACACTGCAAAAACACAAAATGTTACCAAGTATTTTCTGTTCATTCTTTAGGCTAAATATCTTATCACTTGAAATGAGAGAAAACTAACTTTTTAGAAAGATACAGGAGCTGATTTTAAGTAAATAATTTCTTAGTATTGATTTTAAAAAGTATTAGTATAATTGGCAGATTATTTTACTTATAAAATTACATTTTTTGTGTAAGTGAAATAATCTGCTAGACTAGAGGTTCTTTATTAATATTCAAGAGTTATTGACTCAAAACAGGCTCCTATACCTCACAAAAATGTTACTTTTAAGTTAGTTTTGTCTCATTTAAAATGTGATATTTGTGGTAGAAACTAAACCAAAAAATACTTGTGTAAGATTTTGTGTTTTTGCAGTGTAGCTGTTTACAGTTTCTCCAGAGATTATTTTTTGTTTTTCTGTTTGTCGCTGTTTTCTGGTGATTCCTGAGCAGAACCTTTTACTGGTTTCTCTTTTAGTTTGGAGTTGCTCACCCTGACCTTTAACCTTTGCATCCCGCAGCGCCTGGTGAGGATGAACATGCCGATCGCCGACGACAACACGGTCCATTTCACCTCCACGCTGATGGCTCTGATCCGCACCGCGCTGGAGATCAAACTGGCATCCGGTGAGAATCACAGATAAACAACTCCCAGAGTTCTCTGCTGCTGTACGGGCGACTCATGTTGATTTAACCTGATGTGTGTGTGTGTGTGTGTGTGTGCCAAGGCGTGCTGGCACAGCGTCTGTGCGACGCCGACCTGAAGCGGGAGATCCACCGCGTTTGGCCCAACCTGCAGCAGAAGACCGTCGACCTGCTGGTCACGCCTCATAAGTGTGAGATGTAGCTGCAGCACCAACTTCCTTATCCAACTTAAACGTCACATTTCATAGCAAAACATTTAAATTTACGTCAGAAATTAAATATTAGTGTAATAAAAACTTTCATGTGAACTCTAACAGGTCAAACACTAAACACACATTTGATAGTTAAAATTAGGGAAGCAAAATATATCGGTATTGACCAATATTAGCCATTTATATATATATATATATATATATATATATATATATATATGAGTGTGTAAGTGTGCATGTATATGTTTATACAGTAAAGAGTTTCTTCTTTTTTCCCTCCCTAGCAGCTGTACTTTGCTGCTCCTCTGGCGCCATCTGGTGGCCGCAGGCTGAACTGCGCCTGACTGTTTTCTCTCTGTGCAGACAACGAGCTGACTGTGGGGAAAGTTTATGCTGCCCACATGATCTTTGACTACTACAAACAGAACCGAGCCAAGAAGCTCCAGCAGCAGAACCCGTCTGGGATCTCTCAGGTAAACGGACCTGAGGACTGGTTCTGACTGAAATGGTTCTGACTGAGCTGGTCAGTCAGAACTGACCGGTATTAAAATTACTGACCAGTATTAAAACTGGGATGTTTTCATATTGAAATGTTTGTTTTGGTTCTGGTCTCTTTGCAGAGTAAGCTGGGCGCTCTGTTCCGCCCAGTGCTGCCCTTCACTCATCTCCACGAGCCGGCGCCGCCGATCAAACCGGCTCCACCACCAGAACCCAAAACACAAGCCCCGCCCACTTCCAATAGCAGCACCGCCACCAGTATGGACGCCAACATGAACGCCATGTAAGACACCCAACAGACTGTTCATCTGTTTATCCATCTGGTCATCCAATCAACCAACATCCATCCATCCATCCAACCATCCAACTAACATCCATCCAACTGACCAATCAATCATCTAACTGTCCAACTATCCATCCAACCAACTAACTGTCTAATCGTTCATCCATCCATCCATCCATCAATCCATCCATCCATCCATCCATCCATCCATCCATCCAACTAACATCCATCCAACTGACCAATCAACCAACTAACTGTCTAACCGTTCATCCATCCAACCATCCATCCCTGATTCTATCAGTGTTAGTTTCCTTGGTTTTGTCTGGTCATAATGTTTTGCAGTGTCTCTGTTTCCCCTCCCAGTCTGAACCAGAGGACTTCCATTAAACATTCCCAGTCTGGAGATTTCTCCCCGGCGGCTGCGAGGCTGAAGCCGCGCCGGCGGCTGCAGAGAGGCCAGTCAGAGGACGTCCACCACTGCAGCAGAGCTCAGGTAGAAAAACTACTTCCTGTTTCTGATTCCTCCAAACTCCCGCTGACGGCGATTCGTTTCAGGAGCGGCAGGCCGACCCGAAGCCGGAGAACATGTCTGATGCAGAGGGCCTGCCCGGCCTGGAGGGCCACGCCAGAGCCGCATCGCTGCCACGCCTAAACGCAGAATACCACGTAAGCATCGTCTTCCTCTTCTTCCTCTTAATCTCCATGGCAACCATTCAGCTGTGTAAAAAACGTGGCTGGACCTAGCTCCACCTTCGAGGACAAAGCTCCTCCCCCTCTCAGCTCCTTCAGACTAGCCAGCAGTAATGAGCTGAGCATCTGCTGAGCTCATTCTGAGCCACTTCTCAGTGCAATGTTGGTAAAAACGTTGCTGAAGGGTTAATAGAGCAGCCATGTTGTTTCAGAAAGAGCAGGAGTTTTTAAAGAGACAGAAGCCTAACTTCAAGGAGTTAAATGATGAAGTCAACTTTATTTTACATCATACGATTCATATATAGTTTATGAAGTTAACATAGCTACTTGATTATCTTATAAAATGGCGATCTATGTCTGGACAATAGAGCCCCTTTAATATTGATGAAAAACTATTAGTTCCACTTTATAAGAAGTCATTTTTATCATAAGTATTTTATTTTTTTAGTAATTGGTAAAAGACCACAAGTCATTTCTCCCTGTAGCGCTAGACTCATGCGTTTTTGTATTTACCCAGAATGCCCTGCGTTGTAGTCCACTTCCTGGTTTTGGATCAATCTCCGGTCCACTTGGGTTTCAAACTGGACCCAAACAAACCAACTCTTCTTTTATTCACATTTTTTTCTTTTGAGAGGTTCTGTTTTTATTAATCAAAGTTTTTAACAGAAAATATGTTGAATTATTATAAATGTTTAGATTTTATTGCTGTTGATTGTGCTTTTTATTTTTATGTTTTTCTTTCAAAGCCAAAGGGTTGAATAAACCATCTTTGCATGTCCAGTGATGTAACTCTCAGAAACTTTAAACAGTTCTTAATGTGTATTAATTTCATTCTGTGAAATCTGCTGTGTCGACGCCACGTTTAGAGGATTTGTTTCTCTGTTTCTGGATTTTCCCACCCGTCTGTTCAGCTTTACTGTCTCACTGCCTGGTTTCTGTCTGGTTTCTGTCTGTCACCGTCTTCCCCTCCACGGTTCTTGAACATGTGCTTTCCCGCTGTTTACGTTGCATTTTTAAGCTCCTTAGAATTCAAGTCTTTCTAATTATTCAGTTTGTCATTTAATAACCACAAATTCAACAGGTTTGTTTTGTTTATGTGAGACAAAGTAGTAAAAAATAGAAGCTCAACATTATTTTACAAATAAACATCCAAAAAGTCTGTTGCTAATGTATAGTCAGTAGTTGTAAGTAATTCTATTGTATACGTACCTTAAGCTACTTATTTAGGAGAACTTGATGCAAATCTACTTTTCTGTTAATAACTAGCTAATTTTAAGTTAGCAGTTAGCATTTTTGCTAGTTTAGGGAATGTTTATCGCACTTAGTTTCCCCCTAAATTAATTTTTTAGATAACTTCTAAACCCCCAATTTACATTTTCAGTTAAAGTTTTTCTTATTGACTGTTAGAGATTCTTTACGTAGTTAGATGTTTTATGTTCATGCTCTTATTTTGAAGTGGATGAACACAGAGCAGTTCCATTTCCTCTCTACATGTTCTTTATTTTTCCTCAGTAACTTTATTACAGAAACACAATAAACCATGAACAGTAGAGAGCATTATGACGGCGATTTACGGGTAATGGAGATACAGAAAAAAGAGGAGTAAATTTCTACCAAAAAACTCAGAAGTTTTTTTCTAAAAATTTCTGAGTTTCTAAATGGAAAAATAAAAAATCCAGAGCAACAAAAAGTCTGGAAATATGTTGACCAAAGCACTTTAAAAGATAATATACAGATAAAAAAATATTAAGTTAGAAAATATGAAGAGATGAGGATGTACTCTACACTTTAAAAAAAAACACAGACTATTCAAAATTTGTCATTTTTAAATTTTTTTACTTCCATTCTAAAAATATACTTCTTCTAAACATAGTACAAGTGTTTAAAAATAAACACCCAGCCATTTTCTGACAATAAGTTACTCCGTTACCTAGCAACCCCGGTGGAACTCTGCCCGTTACCTAGCAACTAGTGTAAACGTTGCAGTTTATTTATGTTTAAAGTGACAGAACCCTAAAATAATATAAAAAAGCAGAAGTGAGCAGAGAAAAAAAATCTCATTAACTGAAAATGATTTTGTGAAAAAATTTAATGAACATGTTTTTAATAGACTATAGACCTATCATAACATGATGATAACATGTTATTTAATGTAAAAAATGCAACTGAAAAGCAACATTTATAATTAAATGTGTCTAAAACTCCAGTTAACATTTACATTTCAGAATAAAGCTGACATTAGAAGCTAATTGTTCTAATTCTGTGAACAGCAGGAAACCACAGAAACAGCCTCATTCTTCTTCTTCTCTTCCTGTCTTCCCGTTTTCTCTTGTGTTGATGCTCACTGCTAATGTTTTGCCCACCTCCTCTTGTGCGTGCTGTCCTTAGCGGAGCCACCCTCGCCACGCCCCCGGGACCCACCTGGCAGTATGTACCACCTGTTGCGCCACCTCTCTGTCCTCCCCTCTTCTATCTCTGTGTTTTCACCTCCATCACATGGCAGAGTTGACGCACCACCCATTCCATATAATCTCATTTTTTTAAAATCGATTTACATTCTCATTGAAGCCATACATCCTTGGAAAGGTATCTGTATGTGTTCTCAGGTTCGTCTCCTGCTTCTCAGCAGTACGGTGCTGCACACTGTGGTTGTGAGTGTTTGTGTCGTTTGGTGGAAGGTAGAGACGGTTCTGCTGCTCTTCTGTTTTAAAGGTTTCTTGCGTAAAACCTGTTCAGTTTTCTCATTTGTGCCGATTTCAGTCTTAAAATCTTATTTGACTCGTTAAATGGAGACAATAAGCTGCAAAAACACAAAATTTTACCAAGTATTTTGTCTAGTTTTTACATTATTTCACTAATTATGTGAGAAAAATTTAGTTTTTGCAGTGAAAGAGTTCTGGCAGATTATTTCACTTTTAACATGAAAAATGTTTCAAGTGAAACCATCCCAATTTTTATCAATTTTTCAAGAAATTTTTATTTGAAACAATCTCTTACACTTCAAAAAAGTTTTTTTCATAGTTTTTAGTGCAAATGACTTGAAATAATTTAAAATTAACTGACAGTAACTTTTCAGCAAGAAATATGAGTTTATTTTAAGACAATAATTCCTTAATTTTGATGAAAAATTAGCAGATTATTTCAGTGATAACTTGACATAATTAGCTACTTTTCCATCAACATTAAGGAATTATTTACTTAAAACAAACTTTTATTTCTAGCTGAAAAGTTACTTGTTAGTTTTTCTTATTTCAAGTTAACTAATTTATTTCCACTATGAACTAGAAAAAAAATGTTTGGTCAGATTTTGTATTTTTGCAGTGTAATCTGATTCTAATAGTTTTTCAGGCTTTAAATTAAAATGGAAAAACTTTTAATTCTGTCCATTTTGAAATGCTACCATTAGAGAAAATTCTGTTAAAATGATGAGATTTTAAGGCTGTTCACTGAGTAAAATGACTGTTAAGATTGTTTTCTTAACATGATGTCGCCTTTGGATTCTAACTGCAGCCACGTCTCAAACTGTGAGCGAGGAACAAGAACCACCGCTTCACCAATTCACTGCAAAATGTATCTAATCAGACTCTCAATTTAACATTGTAAGTCTCTAAAATGGTTGATTTTAGTTTAAATTGCTGCTAAATTCAGTTGGAAGGTGAGTTTTGGTTGCTGGTTCAGTTCCTCGTCTCACCAGACTGATTGCTGCAACCAACAAGGTAAGAACCAGACAGGTGAGCAGCACTGTCCTCAAAATAATAAGGAAATTAAATTAAGTGTTGGTTTTAAGGAGAAAAGTAAATACCTTAATATCATGTATTACATATATTTTAATGTTTAAGATAAAAAGTTCTGTCCCTCTAAAAATGCTACTAACTGCCTATTTTAACAGTTCAAAAACCAAATATACCTTAAAATGTTTAAGTATGCAGAGTGGAAACAATCTTAGCATTAGCATGGAAGCTACACTGTAAAAACACAAAATCTTACCAAGTATTTTATCTTGTTTCTCTTGCAAATAGACTTGAAATAAAAGAAAACTAACTGACAAGTAACTTTCAGTAAAATATAGGAGCTTGTTTAAAGAAAAATAATTCCTTAATATCAATAAAAAAGTTCAACTTCAACCAGCAGATTATTTCACTTAAAAAAAACAACATTTTCCCCATTTTATAAGTGAAATAATCTGCAGGTAGAACTTGTATTTTGTCATCAATTTTAGGAGATTATTGTCTTAAAACAAGCTCCTATATCTTGCTGAAAAGTTGGTTGTAAGTTAGTTTTGTCTTATTTAAAGATATTTGCACTGGAAACTAGACAACAGTACTTGGTCAGGTTTTGTGTTTTTGCAGTGTAAACCTCACATCTGAGTTCATTTGAATCTGTCTCACCTCTGGATGTGTTTTGGCAAATAAAAATATTTTCTGGTAATTTTAACAGAAAACAAGAAAAGTTTAGTCTGATTTAACTTCAAACAGGAGCTTCATTTCTATTGATTATATAATTAGACTTACGGAAATAAATTTACTTAATGGAAACGCTAGTTTTGAAATAACTTGCTTTTTCATAAGTTTTGGTGATGAGTCGCATCAAAATTTGCAAAACTGCAATAAAAACACTTTTTTTTGCATCACACGGGTCACATGATCAACAGGATGTTACTACTGCTGGAAACGACAAAGAAGAAAACAGGAAGTAGTTGGAGGATGATGGACTTATATTGTGAACAAACTTATTCACACAAGATTTTATTTGCGTTTCTTATTTATTATAAAAACCACAATTGTGTTTTTCAACAGTAATGGAATAATAAACACGTTTGCAACGGAAACGCAGCTAATGAGAAAAAAATCAGTCTCCACTGTTTATTCTTAGTTTAAATAAAACATGAGATGCTAACAAGCTAACCGCTAACTGTTCTGCTCCTCCGTCAGTAACTGGAATCAGTTCATTCTTCACTCAGAGGTTCGATGTTTAGACGTCAAGTTGCTGCTCTCTAGTTTCATGTTGTGAATATTTCATCAATCCGCCGCCAAACAGCCCATTTGACCTTTGGCCTTTTCCTCTTCCCTCCTTCCAGCCGATCGTTGACCTCAGCCCAATAAAACGCTCGGCGTCGTCGCTGACGCCCCAGCAGGTCGGGTTGAGGGACTACGACCTGGAGCGGGTCGACCAGAGCCAGTTCTGTGCCGGACCGGACCCGGACCGGACCCACCATCATCACCACCATCACCGCTGCCACCGCCGCAGAGACAAGGACAAAGACAGGAAGCAGAAATCTCTGGATAAAACGACCTCGGCGCCGCCGTCCGGCACAGTCGGTGAGCCGACCGGCAGAAAACCAGACGTAGAAAAACATTAAACACCTAAATTTACATCTTTACCAAGTAATTCTGGTCCAGTTCCTACTGCAGATATTTTAATTTACTTGAAACAGGACAAAAATAACTTTCAAGTAACTTTTCAGCAAGATATAGGAAAGACTAGGTCAATAATTTCTAAATATTGATGAAAAATTACTATTTCCATTGGGGGAATATTTAACTAATAATTGTTACCATGTTATAAGTAAAATAATCTACAAATAGAATTGAACTTTTTCATTAATATTAAGAAACTTAAAACACTCTCCTATATCTTGTTGAAAGTTTAAGTTAGTTTTATCTTATTTCAAGTGAACTAAGATATTTAAAAATACCAAAAATACTTGGTAATATTTTTGCAGAAATGTTTTCCTCACAAGGTTCTTTCTGGTTTTAGCTGCAGGTTTTGGTCACAGAAGTTGGTTTCTGTTACTGGTCATCTGCTAAAGTCATACTAACTGGTTTCTGACCAGTAAAGAGATAGCTGAGAGTAGACTGAGGAAACATCCTGAGAACCAAAACCATCAGCAGAAAGAAAGAGAAGAAGAAAGTTAAAGCTCATCTGATTATGATGAAATTACTTCTGTTTATGTTTAATTCACTGCGTTTCCATTACAAATATGAACATAACTTTGTCAATATTCTGCTAATGTTGCAATTAAAATCCCATGTGATTAAATTAGATCTTGTGATAAGTCATTAGAAATCACAGGGCAGCTCCAGAAACGTGAAGCAGTAAACTTTTGGTAAACGTAACCGTCCTGTAGGTTCGTTTGAAGACCCGTCAGCA
>CAEFZY010041609.1:0-10355 GCA_903066815.1 Brachyrhaphis roseni
TATATATATATATATATATATATATATATAATTATTTTTTTTTGAGTTGTTTGCATTCCCTGGTCCTTGAATTGAATTTATAGTTTGGATTTTTTTGTTCAGATTGTCAGCAACCTCCATAGGTTCGCATAATTTGTTTTTTACCCCTTTGTTTTCTACTGTTGTCAGTCACCACCGCTCCCTGTTTCCTTCAGGAACACCTGCATCCACTTACCTGATTACCCTTCAATAAATTTAAACTCCAGTTTTCCATAAGCTGCTTCCAGATCCTCTGGTCAGTTTCCAGTTCGGCTCAGTGGTCCCATAAGCCAGCTGTGCTAACACCTAGTTTCCTTTTAGAGCTTTTTTCATTAATTCCCTTTTTTCTCATTTTAATTTATATTTCCTTTTCTCAGCACACATAAAATTATCTTAATGTATTTGCCATGGCACCAATTATTCAATCGGGAACACAATTACTTTAGTTGTTTGAGAGCTTCAATAGACAAGTGGATTACTATTGTAACCCAGATCAGTTAGAAAAGAAATTGAGAAACACAACAACAGGTTCAAAAGATTTTCTGATGAAAAAGGACTGGGGTTCATACACCATCACTTGCCTGGTGTTCAATTGATGTATGCACAAACAAATCCAGAGGTATGAAACTGTGGGTACCCATGTATCAGTAGTTTATCAACTTTAAAATTCTAAGCATAAAAGCAATGTCACAAAGAGTTTATCCTTTTATTTCTCAGAAGGCTTTTAAGACCTCACCTTTGCCAATTTCCTTTAAATCCGGGGTTTACAATCCCAACACTGACACCTTGTTTTATAAGGGATCTGGGATGTTTTTTCTTCTTTTGCTACTATAGTTTTCCATAATGTTGCCATAATCATGTGCACATTCTATTATATTTATAGAACCACAGTATATCTAGTGCTATTGTGCATAAATGTTAGGCTTTCAGGAATGATTGGGGCAATTAGAGAAATAAATAAACAAAACAATGTATTGTGCACGACAGAGTCTATAGTTTTTGCAAACGTTGAATCTGTTTGGGCCTCTCAACACCTCAGTGACAACTGGGAATTTAGACGTGTTGCTGTTGTATTAACATTAGGCAGCATTCGGGACACTCAGACTCAGGATTTAGTCCTCCATAATAATAATTGATTAGTAAAACTATTGTGCTGATGTCAGCTCTCAACATTGGTTGGTTCACAAAGTGTTGCAATGTGGGAGGTCTTGTCATGACCCTGCTTGACCCCTTAAGTAGTTATAGTTCAAAGTGGGATGCAAGTTGACGTTTGTCCTGATTAATCTGATTAATAGCAGCAATCATCATGGTGTTCTTTCTCTTTCCAAGTAGTGCTTTAGGTAATTAGTCCCAATTATCTGTGTGTTTATTTTTAGCAATAGTTTTAGAAGGAAAACACTGTTTTCACTGTAAGCACGTGACAAATATTGTGTATACGACTGAAGGCAAATTTCTTCACGAAGATGCGAGCTATCAAATGAAACAGATATATGTTCTTTACTTTTGTTATAATAAATGAGAAGGCAAAAAGTTGCTTACATGTAACAAAACCTCTTTTTGCTCAAAAGCTGCCTGTGAAAACCCTGCTATCTACTCAGGCTTTTCTCTCTTGTAGATTTGCCCAAAATATAAAATGACGGCCAGAGGAACTGTGCTAATTATTGGAAGTCAGCTGTATGTGTGATCAGTGGGGCAGAAAGAGCATCTCTGGAGGGGTGGATCATGAAAACAAAGTGGCTAGTCTTATGACACTCTGCAGGGGTGAAAGCTTGCTAAAGTTCACCACCTCTCTATTTTGTAAGCAGCCCTGTTATATGAAACTGCTTTCATCTTGGGCAGGCAAAAAGTGCAAATATTTTATCAGAGATGGCAGTTGTTTTTTTCTTTCCTCCCAAATTGGGAATCAACATAGTCTTAACTTGAAGCGATACTGAGTGCGTAGGTATCAAGAAGTATTTGCATTAGTCTGTAACTCCAGAAGCTTTGCCCAAACCATGCAAAAACGCAGGCTAACTGCAGCGTCTGTTCACTGGGGATGCAAATGCCAGTCTCTCCTCCTGTGCTGTACAGTGGGTCTATTTTACTGTGCCAGAACCGAAGGAAAGTATTCATCTCTGCTCTCGAACTTTTGCATGTGTACAAACCAGTAGGAGATTTCTGCCACGTAGGAATTAATATTTTGGACAAGAATCTTGGTACCAAACAGTCCACTAGTGTCCAAGGGACGTGTGGAGCGGGATCTGATGGAGGACAGATGAGGGAAAGCACAAACCTCCTCATTTAGCTCAAACCTCATGCATTTAAAATGCCCTGCTGAGAAGGAAAATGCATGCAAAATGCGTGTCTTGTACAAAAACCACAGTCTCTTTTTAAATAAGTTATATTTTAATGCTATATGCATTAGCTAATAGACTCTTTATGGGATAAAATGTATATTTACACAGATTTTTCTTTATTAAGCAAAAAACTATATATTGGTAAGCAAGAGGACATTATTCATTAATAAATTCACTGTGTCCCCTGCATTGTAGAAAAGATTACAGGGAGCTCTCAATCCTTTGTTGATGTCTTTCAAAACTGACCCAGTGAGATTCACAGTAATTTAGACTTTGTTAAATTTTCAAAGCCTTCTCCAATCTGGTAAACACTTGCGTTGTACCGATATTTTGCTCCTTCTACAAATGATTAGTAAAGTCAGTGACATGTACAATAGATGCATAAAAATTTAGTACCTTTGAGAAGCAGTAGAATAACACAAAACCTTTCACCATTATTACATGGTCGACCTTCGCTCACTCACTCACCAGTGTGTCCTGGTAGTTGCCATGTTTTGCCCCCAAATGGCAGCCTTGACACAAATCTTGTTTCACTACATCACAAATGTGCTTTATTCTACTGCAGTGGGATCTGGTGAATTTGGAGACCTATGTGGAGAACAGAAAACTTTCAAGTACATGAATGAACGCCTTTACACACTTTGCTTTGAAAGTTTTAACTATCTTTTCTCTCCCCAGTGCTTTGAACATGTCAAATGACAAAGACTGATTTATAGCAGCAAGTGTGTTTTTTCATGTCAGTGAAAGTGAATTAAAAAAAAGTTAGATTGTTAGGGAACTATCTTAGTTAAGTGAAGAAAATAATGTTAATGGTCTAGCAAGTCATTAACAAAAAAAGTGCACTATGATTAAAAGTTAAGAAATCTTTGCACAAAATGAGACCATATGGTCCAGCTGATAAATCCAAAATAGTACTTGGGTGGTATTGGGAGTTGCGTTTAATCAGGCATTTTATCACTGATCATTGAGGAATACCTTGTTTGGGGCCATGATTCAATATCTATCATTGGATTAGGACATCTTTGCTGATCACTGTCAATATGGTAATGGTGATAGCCTATAACAATTGCTCCCTTTCATTAGGAGAACACATTCAGAGTACATGAGGAGGAATGAGTCACACCACCAGACTATTCAAAGCTGCACTGTATTTGCTCAAATGGATTAAAATTTTGTTGGCACATAATACTGACAGACATCAATTCGCCACTAGTCACCAAACCAGCAATCCAACTCTGCCACCAGTGGAAATCAAAGAACAGAACATTTTCAGACCACCCAGGAAGACACTCAGCCACACACAGAGACATACCATCACTATGTGACTCAGAAGTAATTGTCTTTCTAAATGTGAAGTTTGTATTTACCTGCAGGTCTTAAAAAAAAAAAAGTTGAATTTAGGACTATCAAAGAAATGCTTTGGGAGTTATAGATGAACAATCCCATTGTTACACACTGACTCACACTGAACTGGCACTAAAGTTGTGCTCTGCTACACGGTGGCATAGCTCTCAAGGAAATTATCCTGCAACTGAATAATGATTCCTTTGAGCCTCCCTGCTTGTTAAATATCCACAAACATTTATTTGTTTCTAAAATCAAAGGATTGTGTTTTGATCACACATAATTTGCTAAAAGGGCTTCTTTTTTGGTTTTTGTTTTAGTTAGAAAACTCTTTACTTTCAGGCAATCAAGCAAAGATTTCACAGTGAGAAACTGTCAATGAATAAGAGACCTAGCAGCATAGAACAAGCCACGAAAACTAATTGATGTTAGAACAATATTGCATAGCTGGATGACTTTGATTTTAACCTGTAACCTTGAAAGTGCTTTGTCAAGTCTCTCTGTAAAAAGACGTCTCTAAGTTTTACTGAATGACTAATGTGGAAGACGGGCAACCAGGTGATCTGGCTAGATGAGATCTTAGGTCAATGTGCAAACCGCAGATCACCATGAACGCTGCACAAACCTGATGGTGGCTGCATCATGCTGTGGGGATGCTTTCCCCATGATCCCCAGCATGGAAACCTTTTTTCCAGGTTTACATGGAAAGAGGTGTAAACCTATAAGTTGTGGGTAATCCTGGAAGAAAACTTGTTAAAAGGTGAGGATGATTTTAGACTTGGGAGGTGGTTCACCTGCCAGCATGACAATGATCATAAATATAGAACCACATTTAATTTAGAATGTGTACTAAGACTTGGATTCTCTCTATTAAATCTGAGTTTTAACTAGTTAGCAAAAAAGAATGCAGTCTCTAGATTGGCAAATGTAGACACTAAAATCTGTAGACTTGCCACTGGCATTGCAGCAAAAGTTAAGAAGTCAAAGTGTTGACTCAGCGGGGTGGATATAAACCAGATGCAGGTTATTATTTGTTAAACATTTTCACTACATGTCCCTTTTCCTTCCATTTCATCATGTAATTTGTGCTGGACTAACATAAAATCTCCACAAAACACATCAAAGCTTGTGTGACTGAATGGACCCCAAATGGTCCCTTGGAAATATTTGCTAGAGAATATGTTACGACTATCACTTTGGACTTTAACCTGCAAAAACCCTCACAGTGGAAAAGCTCAAAGTTGAACGTACTTCCTTTGCAGTTGCTCATCCAGACTCTACAAACAATCTCATTTGGGTCACTCATCTGACACAGCCAGGCACACACACACACACAAAGAGAAAACACCAACACATCTATCTGTGCAACGGACAATCATCACAGGTCACCACCTCTGTCAGCATGTGTTCTCATCAGTGACAGAATAGGTGACCATTTGTTGCAGGAGGGAAGTTCTATTTTGGTTGCAATGTTCAAAGATGCTGAGACTCAGGTCGGCAGACACTGCAACGGCTGCCAGCGTGGCGAGGTCAGTGAACCAGAAAATATCTATGTCGGGTTACTATCCGCTAACAGAAACCTGTTGGTGGGAAAATGTGTCTCTAAAATAAAAGCAAACATTTCTGGGAAATCCCATAAATGTGTCAAAGTACTTATATTCTGTTAGAGAAGCTAAAAATTTTATGTACCACCCCTGATGGGTGCTTGTGTTTATAATTTTTTAGGATCTTTCTCAAAAAGGAGAAGACCGCTTTTATAAGTCTTTGAGATTTGAAATATGACAATGGACAGAAAAAAAACTATCTCCCATAAATCCACCATGAATATATTTCTGCTTTCAATATTAAGGGGTTCCTTTGGAATGCGGTCTGCCCTGTGACCCCACAGTGCAGGGAGTTTGCATATCCATGTCTACACTAGTTAAAACCACATTCCGTCCTCTGATCTGGGTCAAAGATAAAAGATGACAGGTCTGATGCTGGCAAGCAAAACAGAGCTGACATTCAGATGTTTTTTCGGAGGGGTTGGGGGAAAGGTTTAGGAGGGAAAACGCTTACATACAGATGTCATGTAATTTACTGCTTTTGATCTGTGTTTCCTTTAACCAGTTCTTGGGAGTGTTTTAGTTTTTCATTGCACATCCTTTCTCTTAATCACAGTTTCTACATGGAACCTTTAAACATACTAACACTTGCTGTTGCTCTTAGACCCAGTCCTACTATGTGGAGATAAACTGGGAAGTGCCTAGATCTGCTTTTGCTTAGGGAGGCATGCATAAGGAAAAATGCTTGAGGCATCTTTGCACTGCTCCTAGACGGCTACAAACTTAGAACTGTCAGTCACTTTTGGTTTGTGATGGTGTTATTTAATAGAGTTCTGGAGATAAATATGGGGACTGGTTGGCTGAATTAGATATAGTCGGCATCGGACGTGTGCAGCTAAACGGTCCATTTACTGTGCTGAAGTTACAGAATCATTGTCACACTCCTGTAAAAAGTGAAGTCATTCCACGGTAGCCATGTCTCCACTAATCAAAGTCTATCACTTTGTTATAAGAACAATTATATTAATGATCTTATTATAAATGTCTCAGAGTACAGAATTTCATAGCGTACAGTGGAGAAAGTAAAACCTTTCTGACTGGAGACAAAATGGGTAATGCTGGCTGCTTATTCACTTGAAATTAAATTTAATGCCTATAATCACTCAGTAATAATTAGATAATGTGCCCAAATTAAATGAATGTTTTGCCAGGCAGACTGACAAAGACTTTTATTCCAGACTATGGCTTGAAAACAGTCATGTCACATGTTGATCTTCTTTATTCACTGTACATCTCGATCCAAACTGTGTGAAGACGGCAAATGCGCCTGTTCGGTGAAAATAGACTACAGGATTAATCAAACCAACAACAGTCATCTAAATGCATCACTACTGGCTTTATTCTAAATTATTCTTTTCTATATTGTTTCTATATCTATAGCCTGTCTATTGCTATCCTGTGCAATGCACAAAATTCTCGCTGAATTTCTGAGCGAGAATTTCTCGCCCAGACAATCCAAGTCTGGGCTTTCTCACCCTGACTTGGATTGTCTATGGTAGATTCTCTACCAATCAGCAAACAGAAGGAGAACATATGACATTGATTTTCTGTGTTGATTTAGAATTATAGTCTGCCTGTAGCTTTAGCAACGACGGTGGAAGAGATGAACAAAGCCACTCAGTCCATACAGCCACCTCGTTCGGATCGGCACGTCTTTCTTTCAGTGGAGGAGGCAATTTCCAGTGAGCTTCTTAGCATCAAACTGGCATGTTACATATGACATGGGCAAAAGTTAGAGATTGGGTAAAATTTAAAACCTCAACACAGTCCATGCCTCCAGAAAGCAGCCGTCTCAGCAGCTGAGGGCCCAGACCCTCTGTACAAAGCAAACAGCATAAGACAAGGGGCTGTTTTTTTTTTATTTTATTTTTTACCAGCATCAATAAATCAGGATAAGTTTCATAATGCAACTAGACAGACCTGATGTGAAAGAACCAAATAAGCATAAAATAATTTAAAAGTTTACGACACTTGGTGTCAGCGCAGACACAAAAGATTCCAGTCTCAGATTCTTCATTGACGATACGCAAACATCTAATGTCACCAAGTACTGTTCTTAAGTAGGTCAAAAGGTCAAACGCAACCATTACATTATTACATTATTGTTGTATAATACTATGAACTTAATTACTGAATGCAACACAGGTGAGTAAATTAGCAGATTGACAACAGTTGTAGAGAGGCAGGAATCACAAGATGGACCAAAATAGTTAAAACAAGCAAACTGAGCTCAAAGTCCAACAGATCATGACATATTATGAAAATTAGCTTTTGAAAATGTGTTTCAGTTTTGTTTTGCTGTTGTTCTTCAAAACTACGGCTACTTTATGCATGAAGTCACATCAGGCCATTAGCTGGACCCACAAAGAAAAACCTAGAACCGATTGCTTGGAAAACAATTGGTAAACAAGGGGAAATAAAAACAACCTCATTATTTTCCTGTCCCACATATTTATCATAACCAACACAAAAGAAGAAAAAAAATGTTTTCTTGAGCCTTATATTATCAGGCATTAAACTGAATCAGCACCCATTTGCTTTCCATAAAATCTGTTTGTGTAAAAAATGTTTCTGAGTGGGCAATTCCCAAAGTTGTCAACTTTTTCCACGTTACTAGGGCAAATAAAGGACCATTATCTGTAAATGTCAAGGATTTGTCTCCTTGTGTAATGAGCCTTCTACAGCAGACTCCACATTAAAGAACTCTGCAGATTCAGTCAGAAGTGAAAGGAGGAGAAAATGGGACCTTTTAATACAGTCTAAAATAAAGAGGAAGAGCGCTGCTGGGAAGACACGCTATAAATCTGTCTTCCGTAAATGTCTAGAAAATAGAGAATGCCCTGTGCTTTAGAATCAGAGGATTTTCAAGTATTTATGTAAAAATCAATTGATCAGAAACCATCCATTACAGAGAGATTTCCCATCAGAACAGTTTATTTCAACAATTTCACATCTGTAGTTAAATACAGAATTGAGCTTTTGCTTTTTTTTGTTTTTTTTTCAAAGGCAAACATATACTGTACAGAGCAATGCGCTGATGCAAAAGGTTTTCACTTGCACTGTAATCATATAAAGAGAAAACTCAGCTGCCAATTCATTATTCAAGGCTACTTTGTACACATGTTTGTTTTTCTTTTGTTCCCACGATTCTCATTTTCCACTGACAACTGGTTTTCACTAATCTCTGCCACTTGAAACAGACTCCTTTGGTAGCAGCTGGTCCGGCTATGAGTTTGCAAGAACATATCAGTCCTTGTTCAATTAAATAGGAGTAAGAACTGCTTTGTCATGGTTTTAATTCACCACTATGGAAAGAATATGAACCCTGCAGTTGCCAGTAACCTAAGAAGACAATGGCACTTGGTGCGTATGTTTTTTAGGGAAGCTGCGTAATGTATATGTCATCAGCTGTGGGTCTGAATGTTTCAGGAATTTTGAGTACATCTGAGTATTTATCTGCTTATTGCATCATGAGTAAAAGTATGACCTTTTTGTTTATGCTAGTTTAATTTTTTATGTGAAGAGATATGACATCAACCAAAAAAGATTTTTGAAGCAAAAATGTAATTTGTAATTCACTATAGTAAAGGCTCCTTAGTGGTGCAGTTGGTAGAACTTTTATTCTAGGGCAAGATTATAAACAAGATTACACCGATAATCTCAGTAATACCGAAGATTATATTATTGTAATTAAGGTTAAGAAGCCAGGCATTTTTGAGTAAGTTTACTGAATCCTATCATCCAATGTGGTGGATGGTAGCATCACCACATTTAGAATTGAATCACTCTCCATGGCATAGTATCGCTATCATTTGGTAAATAATAAACTTTTAGCCTATCTTTTTTTGCTTATGTACACAAAGCACATAAAAGGAAATCAGTAAATAGTCAATGAAGTCAGAAGTATACCTACTGGACATGTGGGTATGTTATAATCAAATGTGGGTATGATTGTGTTTATGTTGTTGTTGTTTTTATGGAGGCTATTTTTTTTCTTCTCTGACAAAGAGAAATAAGCAGCAGAAAATAATGTTTTGTTTTTTTTAAACAGTTGGATATTGGCTGTTGATCCTAGGACCTGTGGCAAAAATCCAAATATGTTCATAATTTCCACATCACTGTTGGGCTGTAATGAGACAATCAGTTCACGAGATTAAATTATACACTGCATTGGATTTCAGAGAATGAGATGGCAATTTTCCAATATTTGCCAACTTCAAAGGTGAAACATGTGACTGAGAAAAAAAATGCTTTCTTAAGAACTCATGGGGGTTTTGCCACAAATGCAACTTGGCATGTCTGCATAAGTCTATCCACAGAATGACAATTTCTCATTAAAGATGTACATCACCTGTCCTAAAATATACCAAGCAAAGTAAGTGAAAAATGTAAACATTCCTCATTCTTACCTTAAAAAGGACAAGAATGAAATATAACTGCAATGGACTTGTCAATGTTTAATGGCAACAGAGATTGAATATATTTTTTATAGATATGTCAAACTAAGAGATGGCTGCAATTCTGCACCTCAAACAGCTGTTTGAATTGATCAAGATCTTTATCAAGAATTTCATCATATCCACCTTTACTCTAAGTAGTTTAGGTACTAAGTAAGTCTGTTAAGATAAAGAGAAAACCAAGATAAAAACATGATACTTTTTGCTAGTAAAGAACTTAAAGGATTTAAAATATTTCAGCCAATTGAAGGACAGCTAACAATGCCAATTGATGTACCTCTTCTGTAGTGGTATTATTGGTAACTCAGTGCACTCTTTAGGTGACTTGGACAGATGTTCAGGAGTATTTTTTTTTCATTTCTGGGATGCAGACATATACCATTATTTCCACACTCTTCAGAAGTTGTGGTCTTTGAACAACAACAATACTGACAGACATTGAAAGCATGATTAATTAACCTCCACCCGCCCGAGCCCGGGCGATTTGCATAATTTTTTTTAATGAAAAAACATAACTCAGCCAAAAACAATGCCAACATACCCATGCCATACCTCTTTAGAATCAGGACATCTAACAGAAAACGACTATCAACTCC
>CAEFZY010041610.1:0-46032 GCA_903066815.1 Brachyrhaphis roseni
TATCTATCTATCTATCTATCTATCTATCTATCTATCTATCTATCTATCTATCTATCTATCTATCTATCTATCTATCTTTTTTATTTATGTATTTTTTTTCTGCCTGTTCTGGTAATATTGGGACTTTATTCTCATAACACTATGACTTTATTCCCAAAACTTTATGGTATTACTATGACTGTTATTTTTTAATTTAACTTTATTCTCATAATTTTATAATGTAATGTTTTTTCTTTGAAGAGTCTGCTTCACTGGAGAACATCTATGTCCCTAATACGCCGTTGTAAATTAGTAACTTGAACAACCAGCCAATAATTAATTAATTAATGAAATCAATTTTATTTTATTTTATTAAATAAAAGCAAAAAAAATAAATCAGAATTTATTTCAGCAAAAAATCGGTAATGACCATCAAGACGTGCTGTGTGAACATATAACATGGATCTCACCGGGTGGGAGGAGGAAATGAACAGAGAAAAACAAGCAGGGAGGGGAAAACAGTGGAGATAAGAAGGAAGTTGGAAGAGAGTACGTTTTTTATTCTGCATGATAAAAAGTAAACAGGTGATATGCTGAAAGTAAGCATAGTGTGCTAAACTATCCATACCCCAATGTGCAACAACAATCTGATGTATAACTAGAAGTAGTTATAGTTTAACTGAAGAGATTAAGTTTTTCAAGGTTCTTTACAATTGTGCACCAATACTTTGCACTAATTGTTGTAAACAGAAGTCAACATTTTTACATTCTGTTTCATTGCAAACTTCAGGGTATTTTATTGGAAATCAGCATTCTAGATTAAAACCATGTGGACAGTAATTGTAGAATAAAAATGATGAATGGTTTTATTTTTTTATTTACAAATAAAATCCTGAAAATCAAGGCATGCACTTCTATTTGTCCCCCTTTGCTCTGATATTCTTAAATAAAATTCATAGCACCCAGTTGTCTTCAGAAATACTTGAGCACTGCATTTCCATGTGTTAGAATGGCCCAGTCAAAGTCATGATTGGAATCTCTTTCCCCTAGATGCTCTCCATTCAGTTAAGTGAACAACTTTCATGGAGGTAAAGTTTAGTCTCTAGGTGTGCAAAGCTGGTCAAGACTGTGAAACTGCAACACTCCTGTATCATACGAAACATAATCAATAAACCAGAGTAAAGTTAAATTTTACCGGGTTTTAAGGGGCAACAGGAGGCTTTATTATCTTGTCTTTTACTCTGTCTTGGCTTTGACTCTCAAAATGCTGTGAAGCAGTCATAAAACTGTCAGTGGGGGGAGAAATGTTTCTACACACCATGATAACAAACAGCACAAAGGCAATACAAGCGTGGGTGCCATAGAGACAGCACATTGTGATTACACTGTTGTTCCTTATTGATAGCCTGGATTACTGTCTTATTCTCAGAATACTATCTATTTAGTTTTAATAAAGTTATAAGTAATTTCTACATGCCTGATTTTTTTTTCTTTGTCTTGATCTGCTAATTTCAGCTGTTTTTGTTTAAATATCTATAAATCAAGTCTCCAACTCAGTGAATCATTCACCCTTCAGTATAAATAAATACAATAAAGAGTTACCTCAAATATTCCAATAAAAATGTTAGTGTGAAGTTTCATAAGCGTTCAGATAACTGAACACATTGCTTTTTAAAGAGGTTTTCTATTTACTAGACACTGGCTCTGTCGCCTGGTTTTGTGGTCAACCCATACAAAATGGGCTCCAACTTTAAAATGAAATGGCTTCATGGCTAACAAATTAAACATAACTCAATAAAGAACGATTATAAAACTAAAATGAAGAACTTATGCCTTTACCTGAAGCAGCTTTTATGTTTGATGGCAAAATAACAATGCTTGCCTGGACATGGCTGATTTTTATGGAACAGCAGAGAGGCAGGGTTGCTCCGTTGATATATTGCACATGCTGTCACACATTGCCCTAGAAAGGTATTTATACCTCTTGAACTTTTCAAGATTTTGTCACGTCACCACCACAAATCTCAGTGTTTTGTACCTCAATTTTATGTTGCAGTCCAACACAAAGCAGCACATAATACATGACAGGAAAAAAGGCCCAAAGGTTTTCAAAATGCAACAACTAAGAACCACTTTGTGACTCTTTTCTTGGATGTAGGGACAAAATATTTTTTTCCCTTCTTGTTTGCAAAATAGTTAAAAAATAGTGCAAAGATAGCATTTGTAGACATCAATTTCCACATCAGTGCAAGAGATTCTCAATTGGATTTGGTTCTGTACTTTGACTAGGCTATCCTTACACATGAACATGCTTTGATTTAAACAGTTCAACTGTAGCTCTGGCAGCATGTTTAGGGTCTTGCTGAGATGTGAACCTTCACCCTTCAAGTCTTTTGCACCCTTTAACAGATTTTCTTCTTGTGTGCAGCTCCATCCAATACTGAAGTAAAGCATCCCACAGTATGATGCTGCCAAAACTGTGTTTTAATGCAGGGCTTACAGTATGCCAGAATTCAAATGGGACTTCCGTTTGCTTTCTGTCAACACTGGCTTTCTTCTTGAAAGATTTGTTGAGTTAACATTTAATAATTTCCTTGTCAACAGATTGCCCCACCTGAGCGGTGGGGCAATCTGCATCACCTCCAGAGTTACCATGAGCTTTTCGGGTTTTTGTTTGAATGTTCTTTTAGGTGTGCAGATGTGCCAAGGTCATTCAACACTTACACTTTACTTATTTGTGACATCAGTGGTAATTGATTGCGGTACATTTTATTTTGCAGTATCAAAGTAAAAGGGGCTAAACATAAAGGTATGACAAGCTTAAATATTTTAAGTAAACATATTTCTTTCCACTTCACAATTGTACACTCATCATTAGACTATCATATGAAATCCTGATAAAATTTTTTTGAAGCTTTAAATTCTAGCATAAAATGCATAACAAATTTGCGATGCACAGAAATATACAAATGGTGACGTTAATGCACCTTTCTGCATGCGTCCTGCAGGCCGGCAGAAGCAGACGGTGTTTTGACAGGAGGCTGCCTGTCTGTCACCGGCCAAGTCGGTTTGCGCTGAGTGAGAGCAAAGCGCTGGCAGGCCTCACAGGATCCACGAATCAAGGCCGCCGCAGTAGAAGGGGCCCAGCGTTTTCTTAATTCACTGACAGACGCCGCTAACTCTGTTTACGACAGCTAAACAAAAGCAGTCTGGAAGCTAAAGACTCACCGCCTTGTTTTAATTAATTTTATTTGATAATGTTTTTCATTCGGCCCCAATCAGAGTCTCTGAATGCATTTTAATGTGGTGCGCTAATGCATGAGAGTCTCAACTCCCCTCGGTGCGTTATACGTTTTGTAAATCAGGGAGAAAAAGAGGAGATCTTTTGTGTCAGCACATCTGACATTCCTTTGTGTGCAGTTAAAGGCTTGTCTTGTGAAATCATGCTTCAATGCCGTTGTGGAGACGTGGTTTGTGCACATTCATTATGAGGGGCTTGTGAGTGACATAATGTTAGCACTTAAGGTTGAAAGCAAGGGGCTGTGCTTATTAACAGGCTCATAACGAACCCCAGTTTGTCTTGTTGATACAGAATGCATGTCTGTTGAAAGTTACTGGATGCCACAAGCAGGTTTGCTTTAGAAACACATCAAAAAGTTCATATTAATTCTGGCTCACTTAAGATAGAATGCATTCAAGTTGCCCAGTAATCATAACGCTCCACTGATCTAAAGCCCATTGTCACACGGCCACTTGAAGAAGTCTTTTGTGTAACAGAAGAATGCCAGCCTGACCCCCGGCAGCGCCGACCAAGGCCAGGGAGACGTTTCTTTGGCCCAGCCGCCCACTCCTCTCTGCAGACCGGAGTAAGATTTCAAGGTCCGAGCGGCCATGAGTGTTGCTGAGAGATAGGCAGAGAGAAAAGATCCCTAACCCAATAGCTTTGATGATTGAAACAAAACACAGAGCCCCTGCAGACCACCGCCTGCAGACATGGGACCGAGTGTGCTGTCATGCCTATTTGCCAGTGGCATCACTCAAAATCTGAACGCATTTTTATTTTTATTGCTTCAGTGAACACTCCAGTGTTCACTTCAGTGGGTGTTGATCAGAAACTCGCTCAAAAATGCAGACACTTGCAGAAGCTGCTTTGCTGATGAGGAAGATGACTACACAACCAGAAATGACCATCATTTTTGGAGGTCAAATGTGGGGTCCCACTTCTTAGAACTTACACAAAATAAAACCTTCTTTTCATCAATTAGTTGGGAATCATTTCTGATCCTCCAAATGCATCACTACACTTCTAACAGACACATACATTGTGGAGGCATCAGAACAGCTTTACGGTCTAACAAAGTTTTAATTTATCCTATTCATTGCTGTGCAGTGGGTCCTACAGGGAGGTGGAACAAAGTCAGTAAAAATGTCTCTCTTTATTGGATTTGGAATCCCATTACATCATTTAAAGGGCAAGGCAAGTTTATATAGTTACATTTATTGGCACCCCTGGTAAAGAAGTGTTAAAAAGTCTTAATATAAATCTAAAAGAGAAAAATCCAGCCTTTATTGTGAGCACATTTTATTCATCCATTGCCTATGGTCGTTTTTGCACAATCTCCATAAATAATCTGGAGAGATTTTTCAGATTGTCATAGGTCCTCTGTTTTTCTCTCCTCTCTTCAGCTCACCCCAGTTTTTTAAAGCATTTAGTTCTGGGGACTGAGATTTTTATTTAAGACCGTCTGGCATTTCAGACAGTTCATGATGGCACGCTTTAAAAAGATTTTTAAGGGCCTCTGTAGAAGAAAAAACCCCACTGCATCACAGATCCTCCACCATACCTAACAGTGGTTAGCTATTCTTTGCGTTTGAAATTTTTTTGTCTTATTTGACAAAAGTGTGCAGTTCTGGTTAAAGTCAAAGCAAAGTTTTACAAACACTAACGAGTATAAATCAATAAGGGAGAAGAAACTGAAAAAGCCTGCTGTTTTTCAGCAGTATAGCTGTTGCTTTTTCAAAGGTTTTTGGCCAGTGACATATTTGTTTACCCAGCACATGGATGTGGATGATGTTTTCAATACTTTGAGGTATAAACCATGTCCTGTGGGTGTGTTTCCATAAGGTGTGGTGAACAGCATTTAGCTGGTTGTGGCTATCAAGTATCCGCAATGTTGGAAAATAACAAAAAAAAACAACATTTTTTTTATTTTTTCAAATGTTAGTAAGAGAATAAAATGCATGTTTTTACCTCATTCCCATGCAGGATGACAGATAGTTGTCAAGTTGTCAAAAAAAGCGGTATATTGGCCTGGGAATGGGGAGGAGCATTTAAAAAAAGGATATCAAGAAGATATTCCCAAGGTTTTTTAGTATGACAAAATGTTCTTGGTTTTGGCTTTGAAATATTCAGATTCTTTCTGATTTAAAAATGCATTGCAGCAAATGGTTTCATTAATAAGATCCCTGTGGGGAGCTATGTGTGGGCATGTCACTGACTCATGCAAGTTTCTTTTAAAATCACAATGAGATCACTAAAAAGGATTTACACCAAGAAGAAATATCCAACCACAACATCAGATGTTTGATAAGCAGTGCTGCATGTCCCAAGAGGTTTTGCAATCCACACAGTTCAGTCAATCTCACAGGCTCACAGAATATCCAACAGACATCATCTGCTTGAGAAAAAGTCATAGAATAACATTTATTTATAAAGCTGCAAGTTCCAAACAAATTTCTCAGAGCCCTTTAAAAGCAGATCCAATTTCTGTCCAGAAACATATAATCAGTCAGAGCAAACATAGCGACTCAAATTCAGTTACATAAAGTAAAGTAAGAACATTCCAAGGAAAAAATAAAACAGAAGATACAAAGAAGACAGATTTCCATATGAGTCCCTAAGCCACCCCAAGTTCACAATCCAACATGGCTGCTGCACACATGAAACGTTATGAAACTTGTAGCCATAAACTATCTACTTGTGCTTCGAACAGTTTGTGTGACATTAAACCAGTTGCACACAGCACTGTGAATATGTTCTGTTTCTGTTATTTTTTGTTGTATTTAGTGATTTAGACCATCAAAGTGATTGTAATTATCAAACAAAGATAACTTGGGTTTAAAACTATATATTTTAAAATCATATTTTCATTAATTAAGGGGAAAAAACCCATCAAACCAACCATGACCTATATGAAAATATCCTTATAACCAGGGACTTAAAATACTCAATGACCTGCTACAGAAGGCTGGTTCTGTTCTGAGGCCTGCTGTGGAACCTCTGCAGATGATGGTGCAAAAAAAGGATTCCTCTTCTACAATCAGAGGCTTCTCCAGATCTGCAGTAATATAGAATGCTACAAGTTTCTTTCAAAATCACAAAAGTTTTGAAAGAAACTTAACCGGCACTTTATTGCTGGTTTAGGCAATAAACCGGCATTTTACACCCTTTTGTGGTAAAGACAGAAATGCCTACAGCACCTGGATTTCAGCCATTCGGAGGTGGTCTCCCATTCAAGTACTGACCAGGTCTGACTCTGTTTAGCTTGTGATCAGATGAAAACAGGCTTAACCAGAATAGTTTGGCTGTAGACAACATGAGTTTTAGTGCAAGTATAGACATACCTGACTTGCTTGTGTGATTACTTGACCAACAGAAGAAATAAAACACATTTTTTTTACTCTGAACAAGGCCTAGTCAAAATCTGGACATGATCGATGATGTAATTTTAATCAGGTTGATCATACTTGCAAACCCCTCAGTGTATCGTAGTTAAAATAATTTAGCAAATACTAAAAAACTTCTTTTTCTTCCAATTACTTCTTCACATAGGGGCAGTTTAGCTTGAAACCGGTATTTTATGTTTACTGAGGTTATGTTCCCCAGATATTACAATTTGTTTGATAAATTTAAGCATTTAAATTTAACAAAAAAAAGCAGAAATATAAGAAATCAGTAAGCACTGTGGAAACCCCCCCCACAAAAATAAAACATGGGATGGCAGAAGGTTCCAGGTTTGTAGGATGTGTTTAAATCTGCTTGTTGCACAATCAAAGAGCAGATAGCGGCTCCCTCTCTTTTTATGACCCTTTGGAAACATGCTTGGAGTATTATGTTATCAAACCGGGAGAAAGGAGGGAGAGCACAGACAGCTGAAAAAAGGAGAAGCAAACAGCTGTGCCAGTGCAAATAGCACACGGATTATTTGCAATAGGAAAAGTTGGACCGGCCTCACTATCATAATACCGCCATTGAACACACAGCAACGATTAAGAGCTCCCATAGCTGTTTCTCTTTGCTAAAATCTTATTATGTCTGAACATTTATCAGGAGTAAACAGTTAAAATCAGTAGGGATTAGTCATTAAACCCTGATATGTCCAGAAAGCCCCTGATCTGACGGACGATGTTTTCCTCAGGTCTGTGCTTGTGCTCAGAGGATGCCTCCAGACTCTACAGTTTCTCACTTGATGTGGCTGGCTGCAGTAGGAGGACCAGTGTTGATACAGCTGATCGCTGTTTTTCCAAGTAAAATATATGGCTTTGCTTGTTTTCACAGATAGCCCCATTGCTTTGCTTCAAGTTCATATTTACCTATCATGGGAAATATGTCAGAGCAGAACCAGTTTGGACTCATTACGCCGTCATACCTCACTGTTAAGCTGCTGAAGAGGATCCTTCCCTTATGTTTAACTTAAAGGTAGCACAGCAATTACGCACAATTATAGCTGGGTGAAATGCATACGATGAGAGGCGGCCGACTTTATGGGCTGTGTCCTGACAAATATGAGCACTTTTATGAACATGGCTCGACTGTCGTGTTTGGGCTTGTTTTTCAGTCTGCGTTTTTTTTTTCTTTAAAGAAATTACACCTTTGAAAACCCTGAAGGTGTTAAAGGAGTGGTGGCAGTAGCAGATGGCAGTCATTTTAGAGTTGTGTGCAAGAGACAATACTTTGTGGAGCTGTTGCACACCCATGTCATGGAGTTCCCCCGAAGAAGATTGGATTGATATCTATCAGGAACTAAATGTCTCGCTTTATATTCTTCGCTGTAGACAAGACATGAACTTTACTAAAATGATCCAGTAAAAGCAACCATAGTTGCACAGACTGGAAAGTATTTACGTGCAACCGTAACCCTAAAATTATTGTAATGCTATATCTTCAATATTCCTTGTGACATATTAGTGTTACTCTGTCACAGTTTATTATCTACTCTCCCACCATGGAGTTTAGACACTTGAGACAATGTACAGGTTAGACTTTGCAGCATTTGGTTGAAGTAATGATATTACCTCAGCGCTGCATGAAGCAATACAGTATTCCTCTCTGTCTTCGGAGGGAAGGGGAAGTCCCCGCGTCTGTGGGCCGTTTGACTGGACTGGGTGAGTAATGCAGCATGGGATTAGGTGGAGCAGCCTCACAGCAGCAAACCCTCCCTCACTCCTGATCTGTCTGGACCCACACATGTGAATGGTTGGATCGGAACGACAGCTGGCCCGCATCCCTCCATCCTCGTACAAGATATTCCACTTGTCTTAAAGCTGGACGCCGCAGGTTTTTCTTTCAGCAAGACTATCACAGACAATCAGGCCCTGCCAAAGCTTACCATCCGATGATTATTTTTAGTTGTAATCAGGAAACATAAATCACAAAGCCCATAAAAGTCTTTCACAGTGCCTCACAGAACAAACTTTTATGTGTTCTGCTGGAAATGCAGCTGCAAGTTTCTACCAGCTTTGCACATCTTTTGCTCATTCTTCTTTGGAAAGTAGCTCAAGTTCAGCTTGGCTGAATGGAGAGCATCTGTGAACATCAATTTCTAAGTCTTGTCACAATTTCTCTGTAGAATTTAGGTCAGGACTTTGACTAGGCTGTTCAAACATGCTTTGATCTAAACCCAATCCATTGTAGCTCTGGCTGTAAGCCTGAGATTGTTTCCTATCAGAACTTAAACCAGCATTCCTAACTCAAATCTTTTGCGGACTCTCATATGTTTTTGTCTCAGATTGCCTGGTGTTTATCCCCAAGCCTGAATGACTTTGTCCCTTCTGAACAAAAACATTCCTGCAGCATGACGCTACCACCACCATGTTTTAGCATATGGAGTTTCAGAGTTCAGGCAGGCCAAAAAGAAGAGCATAGTCTGCCTCATGTTTGCTTGTTTGCTTTGTGGCCTGCATGCTAAAACATACAAGGGTACCGCTGAAGTCGCCATTCCCACTGTGAAACATGGTAGTGGCAACATCATGCTGTGTGGATACTTTACTTCAGCAGTGAAAGGAAGGCTTTGACTGACATCTTCCCATTAGTGACCAATTGATAATCTGTGGCTGGACTTGAAAGCTGATCCTCACAGTATTTAGGCAAAGAAAAACAGGCAGCACAACACTGATAGACACAGCAAAAGTGGTATAAAAAAGCATAGAGTTTGCATTCAGTAAACTTATAGCAACGGCAACTGAAGACTGCAGAGTGGATAAGGCCGTAAAGAACAATGGGAATGAGCTGGACTAGTGTTTCAGTCTATAAGTCTCCAGTGCTGCAAAGAAGAATCCAAAGCTGGATCTGAATGTCGGTCCATTTGAACCTCTCCCTGGCCCATAAATGTAACAACCCCAAGGGGGACTGCCACTGCTGCCCTAAAAGAAACACACACCCAATCACCCCATACTCTGAGCTCTGTGCATTTCCATCTCCCTCTGATGCCTGCTGAAGTCATCATTCTGCTTCTGCACTAAAACATTCAATAAAAGTGTAATTTCTAACATAAAGCACACCTCACATGTAAAATTACAGTCTTGAAGCAACACATTTTCTTTAAAATAATGGTTCCATTTCTGTCCCAACTAATATGCCTCACATAACAGCGCCAGCGGTGAATTTCCCCCTCCTTATCCTTGCGGGCCTCCCCGTGATTGAAAGTCTTGTTCATGTCGCTAAGTCCTGCCTGTTTAACCCCAAGCCTCACAGGATATGGCATGAATTACGGGCACGCACCACACTGCTTAGATTGTAATCTTTTCATAATATACAGCCAATTTCCACACTGCAGCATACAGCTGATTGCTGCAGAGTCAGCTGTGCAGTCCGGGCCTTTTCGGACGGGGACCCAGAGTCCCAGTGTTGCAGTATAAACAGACGAATAATGAAGCTTTTTATCAAGATGCTCAGCATGGACCTTCACTCTCCACTGCGATGTCCCACAGACTAATCATTGTTTCTTTTTTAATTAGACAAACTCAGTCCTTTGTGTACACAACCGAACATCTGTAATTTACAGTTTGATTAGTTTTCCGTGGAGATGTTGCACGATAGCAATGATTGCTATGCAGGGAGGGCGCTGTCACATATTTGCTGCTGTCTTTCAGCGGCTGAATGAAGGGTGTTCTCTGTCTTCGGCGGTTTGTTTAACCACTTATATGATTGGATCGTTCATTAATTCTCCCTCTGTCATGTCCCAGCATTAATCATTTTTTAATGTGACTTTAAACTGCCTCACTCAACATCTGTCTGATGATTTACTGTGGACATATTACACAGTTAGTTGTTTTTCCGCCACTGGTGCATTCTCACGCCTTTAGCAAAATAAAGCGGCTCGATTTATTTGAAGCCAATTTAGCTGTGCTAAATTAGATTTGATATGGCAAGGCGTGCGGGCACATTCTGTCCGAAAATTTCATCCACAAGTATGGTTTCCTCAGCCACACCAAAGGAGTGTTTGCTTTGTTGTGCTTTATGTTACTGCTGACTAGAATGGTTTTAACACAACATTAAAAAAAAGTCTGCAAATAAGACCTTAACCTTTTTGAGTCCACAGGATTATCATCATCACTATGTGTAATTTCTCAGTCTCTCCCCCAACATCCCACAGTTTATTCACGACTTACGCATTTACTATTGTGCTAAGGTTTCCCAATGCTGTGGTCACCGACTTGCGTAACCACAGCCCAGCTGACTGCCGGTCACCACTCCCACACCCTCTAACACACCCACAGGACGTTGTTTGTACCTCAAAATATTGCAAATATTACTCTTATTCGTGAGTTGGGTAAACAAATATCCCACAAGCCCAACGAAGCCACCAGTTTAAAGCTAAACATTTACAGCCGTTTTGAGACGACACAGAACAATTTTTTTAAATATGTTGAAAGAGCATCATTAAATAAATTTTTTAATTTGGCAATTAAATTACATTTGCTGCCATCTCGTTTCTTGTTTTCTAGAAGAAAAATGGCAGATGAAGTGGCATTCATAAAGGTTGGGGTGGATTTATTTTTAGGTATCAGAGTAAAAGATAGATAATAACTTTGTTTCTTTCACTTCATAATTAGGTGATACTTTGTGGTGCTCTGGCACCAACATAAATACATTACAAACTGTTAAAACTGAGGAGAAATGTACATTTCAGGACAAAATAATTATATTAAAAATCCAGGCAGGCTGTTTTTCATCAGATCAAAAGTTTAGCACCTGAGCCCTAAAAAGTCCAATTCTGCACATACATCTTGTGATTTTATACATTCAAACTGATGGCAAAAACAAACGGCTTTCTGTGTTTAGCCAAGATATTAAGATCATTTTTGATCTCTTCAGAGTTCCTCAGAACACAAAAATCAAGACGTGGTTGAGCCAGAGGATCTGATGTGTTTTATGTGAGGAGACCGATGGTAAAAATGATCAACAACCTGCCCTTGTTCAGCATTTTATCAAATCAAAGGACTACAAAGTGTCTTACACAAGAGTCAGTCTTTCACACTGGAAACACAAATCATTTTCACATAAAAACCAAAAGGTGGGACTATATGACCTAATGAGGTTAGAATTTCAGCAGGATTTCAAAAACTTAAAAATTACTTTTTAAGCAGACACAAGTTGTTTCCCAGTATTTAAAGTATTGGTGGAATCTCCATCTCACCAGATTTTTGGGAATTGGTAAAGTTGTTGCTTAAATTTTTAGATCTATGCACACAACAGGGTCATTTTTGGACTATTTTCTGTTTGCAGGGTTTTGTGGGGTCATTGTCATCGTCAGCTAATAAACAACCTGTTAAATCCAGTTTTAAATAATTTGTCTCCTCCCTCCTCTTTGTGTATTTTGAAGCTCAACTAAGAACCTGCTTATTACCAAGTAATGCGAGGTGTGAATATTTGCAACCCCGTCTTTTTTCAAGTTGATCTGGAGTTTACATTGAAGTTTGTGGTTTTAATGTGACAAAATGTGCAAGAGTTTAAGGGTATCATAGCAAAGCACTATATGCATTAAGAGAGGAAGCTTAATACACATGAACTTCCAGTCAGCATTTGATTAGCAGCAAACGTCCTCCTGTTTTCTATCTGTGATTTCATCTCAGCAGTGATCAGCCATTGGAGTAAGTTGGAGACTATGGACTTGTCAAAACTGTACATGGTCTGCATCTTGTAATTTTCACCTTTCCTTTTTTATTTTAACAAAGCCAAAAAGGACCAGTATTTAAACAAAGACTGTTATGTTTTTCCTTTCATTTTCTGCTCAAAGAGAAATGAAACATATCCAAACCTTGGCCTCCCTTAAATTGGGTTATTTTCTTGGACCTGTCTACCGACTCACTATTACTGCTTTGAACTTGAATGTCAGAAAAGGGGAAATTCAATATGTCCCGCTTTTCACCAGCAACCAGAGAAAATCTTTGCAGGTTAATGACGGGTCAGTGCTGTAAGAAGAACTCAGATTGGAAAATACACTCCAAAGTCCCCAGAGAAGCAGATATTTAATGGTTTATCTGGTTAGTGGAGATACTGGGACTCAACTAGCAGATGGATGTGCATCACTTTATCTATCAATCTATGACCAAAGTCATGAGCTATTCACACTAGGTGGATACCATTATTAACTTTTTATTATATTTCCAAGTTTCCATATGACATTTTAAATATTTTTTAGATAATAAAATTCAGATAATGCAGAAAAACTGTTTTTTTTTTCATCACGGACAGGCCTCCAAGTAGATCCAAAGAAATAACTCTGTTTTCAGATATAGTGAGAAAAACTTAAAATTCAAGTGTTGCTGTTTGCTGTGGTTTGATTCACATGAGTCTTGGCCTTCGCTGCTGAATAATTTTACTGCCTTCGTGGGACCCTCTCCATGGGAACTCAGTTCAGCTCCCACTGGATCCCACATAATTCAAACCTTTAAAATTTAGTTTCAAGTTGGAATTTGGTCATTTTTTGAAAACTACAAAACCAGGTTTTTTTTTTTTTTTTTTTTTTTTTTAAGAATACGCAGGGAATCAACTAGGATGTGTATGGGCAACTCAAATATACAATGATGGATGCTGGCTTTGACAGGTCAGTCATTAATAACATTTCCATAAGGGAGCTCTATGATGGATCTAAGCTGCCACCAAAGACCTATGTAACAATTCAGCTATTTTAAGAGCTACACTATAACAATACAATAAGTGAAAAGGAGTTACTCTTCTATTTTCCACTATTTGTCCCAGATATGAAAACCTGGCATGTGGGGTACCACAGAGGCCAGGTTTGGGGCCTAATCTTTGTTTTCGTACAGTTTCAGCCCAGGTCAAATAATCAGGCACGTTTTAATGAGTCTTTTCATTTCATGCTGATGAGATTTTCTGCTGTTCTATGAAGCCATTTGTATATTTAGAGTTGTCCTCCTTGATCTAATACTTTAGTAGCATCAAATACAAACGGCGGCTCTGTGACAACTACTTGAAGATGAACTCTAATGAAACTGAATCCCTAATTGAGTCTCTATTGCCGCAGAGATTCAAATGACTGAAATCAGGCATTGTCTTGGTGAATTGGCCTCTTTTGTCATACTAAACCTCAGAAATCTTGGTATTATTCTTGATTCTGCCATGTTATTAAAGTGGCTTTCTCATGGCTATATTAAAAACAGTTTTCTTTTTTCCTTTAGCCAAGAATTATTTCTAAGCTTTGAAGTCTTTTTATCTATCTTTTACCCGATTCTCTAACAAGTGTGGAGGGAGTTGAATTAGCTGTCAGGCGTTAGTCCACCCAGCAATCTGAAGAGCAGGGGTGCAGATTCTGCACAGTGCTCCAACTCTGGTTCCAAAAAGCAGAACTTTGACTGTTCTGCTTATTTAGTCTGAGTTACAGCATTTACATACATAAGCTCACAAAAACCTCAACCTTCAGGGATGTAGCACCATAAAGAAAAGCACATAAACTGAGGAATATTTCTGATGACAGGGCAGTCTTTGTAGGTTTACCGCATTCAGGCTTCTTAGAAACATGTTTATATGAGTAGCACCCCACAACACATTCAGATGATATTTTATTATTAAAGCATCGCCATAGGACTTTCAGGGTAGATTTGGGGTGTGTGTTCAGGAAAACACAACCACTTATTAAAGTCTAGACGCAACATAAAACCATCCAAAGTCCTGAAGTAAGCACTCACAGGCTCTTGTGGATCGAGCTGTCAGAGTGTTGGTTTTGCCTCAGTGTCTGTGAAGTGTTGGAAGAGATTTCACGCAAACATCAGAGCGGTGACGGAGGAAAAGAAAGACAGTCAATATTATAGGACAACAACCAGACAGAATAAATTTTTAAACATTGCAAACTAACTTCTGGCATGTGCAAAGCTATATATCAAGCTACTCTCCATGTAAGATACCCAACATTTATCTGGTTGATGTCAACTCTATTTTATTATAAGTTTATGGTTTTTATTACAGGAGAGCCAAGACATTCCACTATATCCTGAGGTCTCCCACCTGCAGCAGAGTGAAGATGTTCAAGCAAGATTTACAGTCTCTTAAGCTGCATTTTGGTGGTTCGACCTGCATTCAACAGGAAGAAAACCTACAAGCAGAGCTCAAGGGAGTAAGAAACTTTGGGTTTTAAAACAATTTCCTGTTCCTGCGTCTTGCAGGCAAAAGGCACAAACACATAGCTTTTCTATCTAAGGGTTAAACCAGGATGTGAGTGCTTAGTTTAGTTCATTTTGATTATCGTGGCTTACAGCAAATGAAAGGATCAAATTTAGATTCTAAGATAATTACAATTAAAAAAAAGGCCAACTAAAACTCATATATAATACAGAGATGTTTTAAAATAGTCATTTTTAAGTTTGCGATTAACCAGCAGACACTCACCAAAGACCTATTCATAAAAAATTATATCCAAGCATATTAAAGAAAAGCTTAGTGGAAGAAAAAAGTGTGGTTGAAAATGATGGCTTGTGAAGCAAATAGTTTGGAGTAGACTGGAGTAAGATTTTGTGTTGAGAATTTTTTTTTTATGAAGATGTTGATTTTATTTTTTAGAAGTACATAACATCTGTGTCAAAAGCTGGCTGAATGACCATGGTATATACTTGACAGGCTAGCAAACCAAATAGATTCTCTTTAGGGTACCGCTAAAGAGCAGACGACAGACACAAAAAATAACATTTCAGTATTAAAATGTTTTAACTGGTTATATGAGTATGTGCTGAGTTCATGCATTCAGTCCTTTTATTTCGCAGCAGTGGCCATAACTTGGTCAACAGTAACAAAAGATAGAAGAAAACCCAAAAGGCTGCTGCTATCTGTCTGTATCGTGACATTTGAAGAGAAATTGTGAGCAGTCCTGGAACAAAAGCATTTCTCTAATCTTTTAGCAAGACACTGAGACAGAGAACATAGCAAGGTGAAAGGAATGGTGCTGCCTGTGTCTGCGACCTGGGTCTCAGGAGTCCGGAGGTCTGGCCCGCTCTTCACATGCCACTGTGTTTGTTGGGGAATGTGCAATTATGGAGGCCAGGCCTTTGATCCAGGTTTTCCATCAGGGCTAAATTGTCCTCACATTGAGCGCCGCAGTGTATCCTTGGGCACTCCTTTATATTCTGCTGCTCTTTCATGTGCGCCCCTCTGGAACTCAAAGCATCGCCGACTGAAAAGTGAGCTTTGGCCTGTCCTTGCTTCACTGTGGTAGGGAAATCCTGCTCAATGCATATACACATACAGTATATATGTGCATGCATGTGTGTGAAAATTGCATTTTATGAGTCATCATGCAGATATGTAAGTTGAAACTACATTGCTGCTGTAAGCAGCTATGTTTGTAAGCGGTGATGCCTCATAATGCATGCGTGGAAGGGTGGAAGTCGCGTTCCTGTGCTTGCGTGCATTTGACTCCGTGATTGTGATTCTTTCCACATGCCTCCATGTGTTATCTGTCGTCATAATAACTACCATCTCTGTCAGATTAACCAGAGGGACTTTCTTCCAGATAGTGACCTCAGCTACTCATTTTTTTCTCACACCAAGGTCTACTGTTTATTATGAGTTTTCTCCAAGGCGTGCATTTACACACTCTAGGTACTCTGAGTGCGTGTGAGAAATGGAAAGGCCTATTTATAGACATAGTGGTCACCTAAGATCTTTAAATTACATTACAGACAAGATGGACATTATGCACCGTCCTCAGAATGTGTCCCTGTGGTATAATTGTTAGACATAACACTCTGAGGAACTCTCTATCATCAGCTGCAAAGTAAAACCACATGTTTTATAGACACATATGTAAGAGTGCCAATAGAGATGTTTCATTGGAGAGTTTGGAGGCCTTTGGAGGAGTGCAAAACATTGTATGTGGCTCTGTCATCTACCATCACAGTCATCTGCAGTCTAAGCTTTCTGTAACTTTGTGAATGTTGGAATACTCTGAAGTGTATATCTGAAGAGTGAAGAAAAAAAAAAAAATCCTACTTGGAAGCATAAATGAAGGATTTGGTATGTGACATTTTTCTGGATGAAAATCAAATGTTAACCTTTTTCTGTAAGGAAAGCATTTATGCAGATGATCATACTAAAAAAGTCCTTTGGCAGACAATTGGACAGGTTGCCAGTCTGTCGCAGGGCAACACAGAGACAGACAGGACAAACAGCCATGCACAAGATGGGAGAATTTAGAGAGATAAATTAACCTAACAGTCATGTTTTTGGACTGTGGGAGGAAGCCGGAGTACCTGGAGAGAACCCATGCATGAACAGGCAAACTCCATGCAGAAAGACCCCGGGACCTGCTTGCTGCAAGGCAATAGTGCTACCAACTGCACCACTGTGCAGCCCTCTACTACAAATATCCAGGACCAAATTTCTGAAACCTTTCAGCAATTTTTTGCCAAATGTTTCAGCTATGAATACAAAAAGCTATATAAATTTACTGCAAACTTTCAATATGGAGTCTCTCAAAAAAAAAAGATGCAAGGATGAATGGATGCAACATTTAATGAACTCTGGATATACATCTTTTTCTGTACTTTTCCCCCATTTTTTATTTATGATCTGGAAAATACATAATATTCAATACATTTTCAGATTAAATGGGAACCTGATTTGAACCTGATTGTAGCATAACAGAAGTTTGAAAATTCTCCATTTACTTATTTCCTACCTCAGCATTGAGTTTTAATGAGCTTAGGTTTATTACTTGTAACAAAAATAGAAGACAGCAGCGATTACCTTCACCAACTAGAGATAGAGGGATTCTTAAGGAACTGCACAGCTGTGGGTAGAATTTTGCTAAACTGAAATTTGCTTGAAATTTTTATAAAATACATCCTAAATCAATTCACCAAATCATGTTTTGGTAGAAACACTGAAATATGACTTCAGATTCTGTTAGGCAGATTGGTAGACAGTGTTACTATATACTGGAAACTAGCAACTTACAAATTTGAAAATTTTACTTTACAGGAAGAACATATACCTTTTACCCATAAAACAGCCACCACCAGTATGCTGCAACAAAGCAGGATTCATGTTTTCATGCTGTTTACACCAAATACTGACTGCAGCCTACCATCTTTTTTTTAACTATTCTCTGTAAAAGAGAGATTTGTTTATGCGCTTAAATCTGAGTGGATCAGCGGTTCCTAAGATACTCATAGCAGTAAGTCTAGAACCAAATATCCTGCCCTGTTTAAAGTAAAATTCCCAATCTGCCACATTTTGATGCTCAGTTTGAAGTTCAGCAAGTTATTTTTTTACAAAGTCTAGATGAGTAAGTGCTTTGAGTGGTGAACAATTAAACAAAAGTATCTAATAAAGTGGCTGGTGAGTGTCTGAAACATCGAGGCCATTTGAGGTGAAAATGTTAAAAAATAAAAAATAAAAAAATAACAGCAATGTACTGTAATTTTCTTTTTGCATCCACAGTTTCAACAATGACGATATCTTGTCTCAGAGGGACAAGTGATTAGTTTGTGATCACGCTCTACAGTCTATATATCACCTTCAGCTGCAGTGTGCTCTGCCAACGTTTCCACATGTGGCTCCTTTATTATAAGAGGCAAGTAATGACTAATACTGTAATAAACTTAGGGCTAGAAATATCAGCCTTGTGCACCCACCCTGACTAGTTCAACTGCTCTCCTCGCTTGTAAGACCTCAGCTGTTGAACTGCTGTGTTAAAGGAGGAATGTCTTTTAAGTGGTCTCTGGGACTGGAATGAGGTACACTCAGGCTCCACACTTAAACCCCTCTCTTCCCTCTCTGCTGGTGAGGTGCCAAGCTCCACTGCAGGGTGGTGGGTCCCCTCTGAAGATGATGGTGTCAGAGCTCATGCACACTTTAGGCACGTTAGTGGCAGTAAGCCTTCGTTAGCGGCTCGCGCTGCGGTTGAGCGAGCTCTGACGTGATGTCGCCTCTCTCTGAAGTCTGAACTTTTGCTGGGCTCACTTGTCACTCAGGTCCAAAATAAACATGTATCTTCCATACACCCAGAGACTAACCTGCAGCATGTCTCAGAATACCCGCTTGGCTTTTGAAAATATTTCCACCGTGGCTTTGCAACAGCTAGTCTGTGCATTCGACGCTCCAGATGGTGTTTTGTAGCCAGCAAGTCAAGAAGAAGGTTTTACCTTTTAGGAAATTTACAGTTCTAGTCAGAAGTTTATGTACCCTCATCATGGGCATGAATGTCATATTGACTGGGGCTTTTATGACTCATATGATGTGTATGGGAGCGTAGTCCTGTTAGAACACCCAGGGGTTTGCAAGTTTCAGTCATCAAGTTGTGCATGTGAGGTGGAGTTATAAATTTAAAATGTTTCCTAGAGATTAGAAACTAAACACAAACACACAATATAAAGATGTGTTAATCTAATATTCTAGTCTAAATAGAGGAGCAGTTAGTCTACCCTGTTGATTAAAGAAAATTGCAGAAGTTTTATGCAGCTCTGCTCCTATCAATCACACATCCCAGAAGATTTGGACTTGACTCACTCTGCGGTCAGAATAATCAACAAAATGTAGCTGGAAAACGTTAAGCAAAAGCTAAAAATGGGGTCTGGAAGTATTTTAAACTGGTAATAGTTAAAAATAAAATGTCAGGTTTACTTCGGGCTTGGGCCTCTAATTAGAGTTAATTAGTAGGGTCAGACTGAACTCGGACATAATGTGTTTATTTACTCATAAATCTATCAACATTATTTGGACTATGCTTAGAAGCATGGTCTATGCCAAGAAACCAACCACTTTAAATTGTACCTGCTCATACCAAGAACAGTGGTCAAACAGCCAGCCAGATTGGTACCAGAAGCTAGTCGATGGATACAAAATGTAAATATTTGGGATGCAGTTTGGTGAAGATTGATTTGATCAGATAGTACTGAGGATGCATGTAATTAGTTGAATCTGTATGTATAATTTTGACCCAGTGTGCACAAGAGAAAAAAGAAAATACATTTAAACTTGTGTACGCAGTTCTAGATTCTGATGAATGTTTCTAAAATCAGTTGGACTTTGTAAAATAATTTTTTAAAGCTCTAAATTAATAGGACACACATGCCCAAAGTGTATGTCAAGTTTTTTCCAAATTGTAGCTGTGTTGAATGAGAAAGTATGAAATAACTTTTGCAACACAAATTTTATATGACAGCTTTATCTCCTTTGGACTAAAAAACACAGCCACATAAATCTGATCTACAGTCGTGTGAAAAAAATTCAGGCACCCTAATAAATATTTATTCCTTTCAAAAAAGTATTCACATATCGAAGCCTAATCTCATTATTTTTATCCCAGAAAAACTTATTTAATTGCGCTTTAACATCAAAAATTAACCTCGATTTACTCATTCTAGGGAAGACAAACAAAAATATATCATCAAAGTGAGAAAAAATAATACATTTCACCCCCTAAAACTCCAACTTGACCTCCTTAGGCCAAGACCAATTCTGTGAAAGTTTTTGAAGCTATCTACCTATGTCAAACATCCTGGGCCATCAAATTGTCCTGGGGAAATAAGATCCAGACAAAAGGCCCCAGGACTTTCCATTCCTTAATTCTCACCTACTTCTTGGTAGATTTAGTGTTACGCTGGCATTTTGTAGTCTGCTTCATGGTGAACTTGCTTGGACAGACATACGAGGGGATGCTTGAAGCTGTTTTCTACTTTTAGGTTATGCTTTCTTCAGTGAAATTACTGATTTCAAATTATTTTGAGATGTGTTGAAACCATTTAGCTGATTCACAAGCTGCGAGAACAAAAGTCTGACGTTTAAATAGGACAAAACTTTTTCAAAACGCAGAGTAATATACCCAACGTTATGCATCTGTACTTCATTTTAGAATTTAGGAATAAATGTTATTTATGTTTTATAGAAATATTATTGCTTTTCCTAGTATATAAACTTAATTTCTCAGTATCAGTAAAATTGATGTTGTCCATGCAGTGTCTGAACTTGAAAAACATACAAGGTTTTATAGGATTATGTTTCCCATGAGACATAATAACCAAGTTAACACTGTTAAAGAATAAGTTTAGAGCAGGAACAGACTGCACTGTTAAAACAAATGTGTTGTTTTTCAACACGTTTGCTGTGTTACGATCAAGTGCACAAATCTCGTGTTGTTGTCTACACTTTATGTGTTTTATTTCAACAACTGGATGCAGAATATGTGTTAAACCATTGCTCAATCACATCACTTCTTGGACGTCTGCTGTTCTGGAACGTTCTACAGAAACAAAACTGAAGTTATTATTTTTGGACGTAAAGAGGAGCAATCTATAGTCAATGCATAGCGTCAGCTAGTACAACTAAAACCTAGTGATCAGGCCCGAAACCTGGGAGTAGTGATGGACTCTGACCTGAACCTTCAGAGCCACATTAAGACAGTCACAAAGTCGGCCTTTTATCACCTGAAGAACATCTCCAGGATTAAAGGACTAATGTCTCAGCTAGATGTAGAGAAACTCATCCAGGCGTTTATCTTTAGTCACATTGATTATTGCAACAGCGTCTTCACAGGTCTGTTCAACAAATCAATCAAACAGCTGCAGCTGATACAGAACGCTGCTGCTCGCGTTCTCACTAAAACTAGGAAAATAGAGCACATAACACCAGTTTTAAAGTCCCTGCACTGGCTCCCTGTAGCTCAAAGAATAGACTTTAAAATGCTGTTGTTAGTTTATAAATTACTGAACGGCTTAGTACCACAATATATTAAAGATCTGCTATTGTTGTATCAACCTTCCAGACCCCTCAGGTTCTGGTTCTGGTTCTGCTCTGCATCTCCAGAACTAGAACCAAACAAGGAGAAGCTTAACCCACAAATCTGAAATAAACTTCCAGAAAACTGTAAAACAGCTGAAACACCAACTTCCTTTAAATCTCGACTAAAAACCCACCTGTTTACAGTTGCTTTTGAAACATAATTAATTACGAATATAATGATGGCATTTGACTTAATGTAATGTTTTGGTTGTTGATTCTATGTTGCATGACTTTGTGTTAGTTAAGATGTAAAGCATTTTTAAATGCCTTGCTTCTGAAATTTGCTATACAAATAAAATTTGAATTGATTTGATTTGAACCCCCCCTCCCCAAAAAACCCCCAAAACAGTCAATTGACACAATAACTACAATGAATTATTAGCATATAAAATGTGTCAATTTTTACGAAAATGTTCTGGAACATTTCCTTATATTGACACATTGTGTGTTGATCTGTTTTAAAGAGTCTAACAAGGGCTTGGCTGCCTACTTTGGAAAACAGCATAAGTGTATCTGATTACCAGACAGACCAGAGCTATGCTTTAATAATTTCAATTTACTCTGTCATTGCAGAGGGGTCATAACACACTGACAGTGTGCATTGGATATGAAGACAGATCGCCTGTTGCACATCTGTGGAGCCAAACACAGGCAGACTGATAATGCGGCCATTGTCACACCAATTGGTAGCTGCACGAGTGACTGTAACAGTTATGAACAAGCTCTCCTCCAGACTTGACCTTCTGGGTCTCCGTCAGACGGCAAAAGGGAGACATAAAAACGACCCTGAGCCCTTGACAGAGCGCACTTGTCTGGGGGCAGCTTTTCAATCTGGTTATCTTGAGAAACGCAGACATGTGAGAGGTCCTCTGTGGCATGCAGAGTTCGTGTCAGGAGCGAGGGCCTTGCTTCCTTTCCGCTAATGTGTGCCGAGAGGTTTCTCCTTCCTGCATGTTGTGGCGTACATGTGCGTGTCTTCTAAAGGTGCCAACATCTTCAGTGAATGACAGATAACTCCTGTGAAGTCAACACCCGCCCCCCACCCCAAGCGTCCCTGTGTTTCTCCTTGACCCTTCGGAGGGGGTCGCCTTGCCTTGTTGCGTTTGTCCCGCTCTGGAGACACTCAAGGAGAGTGAGTACTTTTTAAAAAAGCAGAGAGCAAGGCTGGGCTTCTGCTCCAGCTGTAGATCTTTCATGCCTGCATGGTTCTGGCCTTGAGGATCCATGAAGGATAATTCTGTGTGGTCCTGGTTCTCTGGGATGACACAGCTGTTGGTTCAACATTTCCTCTAAATTAATTTAAGTTCACTGAAACAAGATTTTTGCAGGCAAATTTTTAAACAAATTTGAACTAAAAGTTGACGAAAGCCATGTGTTTTCCATTTAGATTAGATGGCACTGATAAACAAAATCCTGTTTGTCTGTGAAGTCCTGAAAGACTTTAAAGAAATTCCTTCTTTTCATTTTTGTCCTACTCTAAACTTTAGTTTTTTGTGTCACATTTATAGCATGAAAAATATGTCTACAAAAAAAAATACACAGACTGCTTGAAAACAATGTCAATAGTTATCCTCCAAAGATAATTTCATCTAAAACGGGCTGTTTTACAGTGGAAGTTACTATTTTGGATTTGTGTGTAAATATTGTCATCTGGAAAATGCATAACAGAGCTCCATCTGCTTTCAACATCAAGTCGAGGCATGACTTTAGACATTATCTTCCGGATGAGTTGGATGTGTTTATTCCTTCTGAGGCAATCTGATGAGATTTTGACTTACCGAATGGATGCTATCCTTGACTAAGGACTGAGCTTCTGTCTTTTCCGTACAATGAAAAATTCAGTTCCAAGTGAGTACTGGCAAATCTTCATTTCTGAAGGTGATGCACAGCACTTACTAATAGTAATGTTACTATGTTCTGATCTCTGTTCTGCCCTACGAACAATTGTTAAATTTGGCATCACAAGTAAGGGGTATTTTTGCTGTTTGTTTTTAGTTGCTCTAATTTTTGACAGCAAAGCATAACAAGGGATCCAATTTTCATTTGATTAACACTGCACCTTTCCCCAACATTTTCTTGATTTTTTTTGGTTTCTTTTCTCTTTTTTTTGCATTTCCTTGGCTGTGTCAATCCAAGTGGAAAAGATTTTGTCCAGATTGTATTTTTTTATTCAAGTCATCCGTATTTCTAAACAGATCGGTCTGCCTCCTTTGTGTATTTTTGTGCCACTCCCACGCTAAAATATATTTTACAAATATACTATAACTGTGGTTTTGGTTTCTACATTAAAATTATAAAATAGAGGCAAAATTTCAGATGATGTGTTACTTATGGCGAAGACCAAAGGTAGTAATGGTACCTTTGGAAAACATTTCTCTGTTTTCTAAAAACAGAAAAATGAATAATATTTCTAAGGCAACGTTTAAAAAAGACATTCTGTGGTGCAATTTATTGCAAACATTTCTGATTAGAAGAAAACTTTTATTATTGCTAACGTCACACAACAAGAAGGTGATGTCACTGCAACGTAAGATAGCCTTCCTGATAGTTACACACAGTAAAATCCACACATTGCTTCCAAAACACATGCACTATTGAAACCAGGGACATCCAAAATGACACATATACTTGAAAGTTGACTTCATTTCCTCATTTTTAAACCCACATAAATTGCGTTTCTCACTGTGGTGTTGTACATGGCAAGACATGAAACAGTGACATCAGCTTTAATCTTAAATGGGTTGGACTGGAATTGTGAAAAAGAGATGTTATGATCATGGCATCCCTACTGACAACCTGAATAAGCATCATGACTTAACAGATTTGGTATTTTAATTTGTATGTTTAGTGAGTGAAATACAAATAATCATCCATTTACTTCAAATTCATGTGTCTTCAACACTAGCTTCCCCCTTGAGTTTCAGTCTAAATAAGTTCTCTGTCTCAGCTGGCTCAGCAGTAACTTAATCTTGTTCTGTATTAAGACTAATCAAAGGTGGATGATCAGAGGTGATTCCTGTGAAGCTCAGCTTTTTCTGTGAAAATCAATTTGCCTTTCCATCTAGCAATTGCATAACAAGAAACTCAACCTTTCCAGCTCAACAACAAATTCAACTGCAAACCTTCCTTCTGCAAAACCCAATGAACCAACTATGAAACTATGGGATATTCTTAATGCTCTATTGTTGTGGTCAACCACAAAAATGGCAAACTACAAAAGAGAATTTCCCCAGTCTAGTACAGCAACATGACAAAATACAGCTGACACATATATAGTATATTGGCTTGGCTTTTAGAAACATCGTTGCAACATGGAGAAAGTCTTGAGGCCTCTGCCATGAAGAATTGAACTTGATGCCACATCAGAACTCCCCTCACCAACCCACACTTAAAAGCACTTTATGCTATACAAGTGTTTGACATTCAATTCATTAACCATCCTATTGTGTGCCCCCAAAAATATGTTTTTCCCTTTAATTGCTGATTAATCTGTCACAAATGGTGCTTTGAAAAAACAACTTTATCCCTTGAACTTTTCAATGATTTTTTTATGGTATAACCACAAATCTAAATGTATTTTATTGAGATTTGCTATAGCCAACTTGGCTATGCATTTCACCCTATTGGCTGTGACACATTAGCTAAAATGCAGTGCAACCAATTGCCTTTAGAAGTCATGAAATTAGTTCACAGAGAATAATAATATAGCAATTCTGTGATGTCCTCAGAGGTTTTGTTGTAAAACTTTATCGAAAAACCACGTAAAGTGGACCGAGGAAAACACCAGGCAGGTGAGAGATAAAGCTGGAGAGAAGTTTAAATCAGAGTTAGGTATTAAAACAAAATTACGGCATTTGAACATCCCACAAAACAGCATTAAACCCATGACCACAGCAGCAAACTTTCAGGCAGGGCAAGGAGAACATTATTCAGAGACGCAGCCACGAGGCTCATGGTAACTCTGGAGGAGAGACTCGGAGCTCAGATTAGGTAATCTACTGGCTGAATGAGTGTTAGTTTTGCAATCCATAAATCTGGTAATTTTAGAAGAGATGAAAGAAAAAGGTTTGTGAGAACAAATACTTTTGGAAAACTCTAAAATATTCAGAAATGCGACAAAGGGAAAAAAATAAACCTCTTTTTCTGTGAGAATGTATTAATTTTGTTGGTCTCAGAAAAGTAACAGCAAATGAATGAATAAATAGAACACAAAGGATAAGTGGAATGTTTTAATTATAGTAATCTGGATGTTGTATTGTATGTGGCTCTTCGGGTAAAACATATTGTGTGCTCTCCATGGTAAAACTATCATCAGTAAATGTGAAGAAGGAGGTTCACAGCATGAAACTGACCTCACACTGTAATCAAATGGATCCATAGGTTAATAAATATCCTCTGCCAAGCAGGGAAACAAAGGCCATTTGCAAACTTCTAAAGCCGCTCTAAATCCGGGCTCTGTCATTATGAAAACTGCTCGACTGCGACTGCTATAATCGCCTCGCCGGAGTGTTTTACGGCCCTCATGGGTAGTCTGTGACAGTGTCAAAGTTTAAAAACGGACACAGGATGTGAAGCTGTGAGAAATCTGCCTATGAGAGAACACATAAAAGCAAAGAAGGGCACTGTGGTTCACAAAACTGCACATTGTGATAGAGATTGAGAGAATGAGGACATGAGCGAGGAAGTGGGGGAGAGGGGAGGGAGAGAGTTCAGCAGCGAGGGACGGGCAGAAGGAGGGAGGGATGAAAGCAGGAGGCCCAGACAGGCTAGAACAAGAAAGCAAAGAAAAATATCTAATTGGAATCAAGTGTCCTGACCCAGTGCGTGGGCGACTAAATTCCACAGAGCGTGCTGCTTTTCCACTCGCCAAAAAAAAAACGAAAAATAAAAAAAAAACAGAGCGTGAAAGTGAACGAGGAAGGTGGTGGAGGTGGGGGCGAGTTATTGAAGATACCCCTGGATTTAAGTGATTTTTCTTATTTTTTCTGGGTGGGTTTGGTTGAGACAAATGATAGTGGGGTGTGGAGGCCAACCACAACAGCATTTCCATTTCAAACTATGTCGTTCTTTTTTCACCAGCAGGCGTTGGAGACCACGCAGCCTGTGGGGTTTGCTTTGAGACTGAGGAAATGCTACCCACTGACGAACTGAAATCAGCCTTACATTTCCAATTTCTTGTGCATCCTAATTGCTAATGAAGTTAAGGTTGTGTGGGGTTTCTGTGCGTGTCCCCTAAGAAGAGATAAAAGGGGTCAGAGGTCAGGTCTGCATCCTGAAGGACTTCAAGGGACCTTTTTCTCTGATTCCAGTCATTCTGTTGCTCATTTGCACAAATGTTTGATTGACTTTTTGTCACAGAAAATATTCATTAAATTTAACACCAAATAGTTCTGTATTCAGACTTAATTTTCAGCAAACTGCAATCAGTTTTGTTGTCTAAGGTTCTGGCAATCTCTTCTCTTTTTGTGAAAAATAAACATCCACATAGAAACACAAACGCAAAAACGGTTCGAATGCTGTTGCAGCTTCCAGCAGGAAAAAGGAATAGACAACATGTGCATAGTAGGGCTTTAAATCTTCATTTCTATCGAGCTTTGAACTTTTTGTTCCAAAAAGACAAGTCTAAATATGAATAAAAAAGTGAAAAGCAGCAGAAACGCATGTGCAAGTGTGGACAAAGGGATGCAATCTCTGAAAGAGAGCAATCAAACTACCTTCAGCAGATGTCTCCACCCATCAGCTCTGGATCTCTCTCCAACTTCATGTTACAACACTCTGATCCTTCTAAAAACTGGTATTTTAAAAATTAAGTTCTCTGTATGATTCTCTAAGCCTGGATTTATTTATTTGAAATACATTTATTCTTTTTAGATACTTTTATGTCCTATTTGTGTTGTTGCTATTTAATCTGATGTCAAAAATAGACCTCTACCTTCATGCACTGTTGCAGAACAAACAAATCTTTCATGTCACTTTCCTGAGTCTTCATGCATTTCCTGAGACAACTAAAAGTAGATCAAGGGTTTGAGTTGTGCAGTGGAAACTAAATCTCAGCCAGAGGGACGATTTATACTGGTCTGTTGACCTTTGATGTTCAAGGTAAACCTTAACGTTTGGCCCTGATGAGGGACTGGGGGTCCCCAGACTCACTGGCTGACAACCACGCAGACAGCTGTAGGTTTAAATGAAATAAATCCTAAAGAAAAGCCAGAGAAATGCTTTTTTTTTTCTCCCTGCGTTTCTGTTAGCACTGATGAAAATGAAATGAAAGATGTTTTCCCATCACACGATACTGTATTGTTGTTCCTGCTGTGTGGGCTTCCCCTTCAGAGTCCTTTGCATCAGCAGAACAGACGCAGAGCTGTCTCATCGAGTGTCTGGCTCTCATTCTCCAGAACAAAGTTCCTCAACGGGGAAACGTGTGTTCTGCACCGGTGGCTTGTGGCCCACCTCCCACCCTGAAAAAAACACGTGGATTACAGATGAGTGTGAATAAAGAGAAAGGTGGGTCTAGTATCATACGCTGCTTTGCAAAAACTTAAACTTCTATGTGTTTTATTAAAATTTTATCGGATATACCAATACAAAGTCAGGCACAGTCATGAATTAGCAGGATAATAAGATTTATAAAACCTAAACCAATACCTTCCTTGACATGTTTAATGTGTCACCTATTTGGCTTGTGGCAAGCTGCAAATGGGACTTTTCAAGGGTTTCTTAAGAGCCTGACTAATGTTTGTCGTTCAACAGATTCTCCCACCCAAGCTGGGATTTTCTGCAGCTCCTTCAGAGTTATCATGTGGCTTAAAACTTTTACTCTGATCAATGTTCTCTTTGTCCAGTTAATTAAAGGAGCAGTTGTGTCCTTTAATTAACTGGACGCTTCTGAAAAATTAGGTGATATCTTAAGGGAATTAGTTGGGCTAGATTTAATTAGGAATATTAGGCTAAAGGGGGTGATTTTTTAAATTATGCACTACTTTGTTTTGGTCTATCACATAAAAAAAATCCCAATAAAATACACTGATGTTTGTGGTTCCAATTGGACGAAATGTGGAAAAGTTCAAGGGAAAAGAATACTTTTTCAAAGCTCTACATTAAAGCTCACACTGACACACTTTTGTAAAGCCTATAAAGTATTTGTTCTCTTTGGTTTTGCCACAGGGTGATTTATCTGACCTACAACTGGAATTTGGCTGCAATAGTTAAAGAATAAGAGCCATTACTTGTTCAGAGTAGCGTTTATAACCATAAACCACCCAGAAATGACAGTTTTTCTTCTTCGTTTCTCAAAAGGTTTGCCAGGCTCTCCCACCACCTGAGCAGCGGGAGCAATCGCGGATTACTTTGATAGTGTAACTGAAAACCTAAGAGTCCCTCTCCTGCTATCTGAGACACACTGAGCACAAAGGGAAACTCCAGATATTGTTAACTGTGTAACCATAATTAAGGGAACACCCTTTCTTCCCATAAAGTCAAAAATAGTGGCATTAAATGAAAGTGCTCCACTGATAAAAATTCAGTTATTTATGAACCATATGGTAAGTCCGGAACGAAATAAAATAATGGAAATCTTGTGTATTAGTGGTGCTTTGTGGGGCTGATTCGTCCAGCAGCAGCAGTGGCAGGCAGGATGACATTTTTCATTGGAAACAGTTGTTTCTTCATTGTTCTGCACCATATCGCCACTTGACATTCAACTCTGCCTGTGTGAATGCAGGGTGCACCTCCCTTTCTTTCAAGGAATCTCAGTTGACACTCTCATCCTGACACACCCGTTAAACATAAACATCAGTAGATCTCCGGCTGATAGTTAGACACTCATTTATCCCCTTCAGTCACAGATCAGAGTAAAGACTTTGGAGGCCACTTATGGGTCACGGAAACTGACAAATCTGCGCACAAAGTGCCAGAGAAAAACAAAGAAAGGAATGTGTTTTTTTTATTCATTGTTCTCTCAATATTTTTTTCAGTATTTTAATTGTATCATTGATAAACAAATACCAACAAAAAATATATTGAAATAAATGTATAATACAATAAAACAAAACAAAACCTGAACAAATATATCTGTAATTTAAAAATAGGTTGTAATCTTTCTTGATATATTTTGATAATACTCTAGTCAGAATAAAGATATCCTTGAATGGCTTTGTTCTGATATTATATACATATATGATTTATAAACATTTACATATATTGGGTATGCAAAAATGTTAACTTACACAATCTTCCTGGTGAAAGACTGGCCAGATTTCTATTTTCCGCTATGTCTTCATTATATTATACTGCTCAGCATACAATATATGGTGCATTCAATTTGCATCAGCTTTTCAGTTGAATGCCATGCATATAAGACATGAATAACTAACTAAGCAGATTTTTCGGTTCAGTCACTTCGATCATGAGTACTGATTTTGGTCGTGTTGCAGTAGACCATGCAAGCTAACTGTATAAAGTGAGGCAGCATGTAGTTTCAATTCCCATCAGATCTGGAGATACCCCCCTGAAAACCTGAGATGTGTAGAAATGGTTGCTGGCTTGAAATCAGGGCAGAACGTGTCACTAATCGATAATATAATAGTAACTGTATATGAATATGATTTATTCTAAATAGCAACTAGTAGTGCTTCTATTTGAACTTAGAGGTCATCATAGAGTTCCGGAGTCGGAAAATGACCTACAACACTTTCTAAAGTCAGAAATCTGACTTGGAAAGTCAGATCTATCCAGAGGTTAAATTCAAAATGGCTGTCATTCATATAAAATGTTCTATAAGCTGCAACAAATAAGTCGGCTATTTCCGCTTCTAATTGTTTGTCTCTCAATAAATCAGCAACACACATGGTTTCTATAGTGTTTGCATTCGGACAGTTATTATTGAGCACAACAAAAGTTAATGAATCAGATTGTTTTTGGACTTGGAAATAGTGGTACTTTCCACTTTTACTTGGAATGCAAAAGTCCTGAAGCCACATTTTTCTTTATCGATGCTCTTGGGGGTACAGCCAATCAAGATGAGGACAAAGAATGGTACGCTGGGATTGGCTGCTTTGCAAATGCCAGTCAATAGTGTGTCAAGTAGCATTGGACCTACGTAATTCAATGTCCCAACTGCATTTTCTTTCAAAAATTGTTGATGTGCTCCATGAAAAAAAAAAAAAATCCATCAATAGGCAGGTTTTCCATGAACAATTTGGGGTGACGTTCCACAGAAAAATCCACAACTACTGAACTGCAAATAAGAAGATAGGGTACAATATGACATGCAAATGAAACTTGTACAGGAGGTGATTGATGCTCCCTGCTTCTCAGCGTTCCTTGACAAATGAAAGGCTGAACTTGAGCAAGACGTCATTCACAGGTCCAAGTTTCAACTTCTGAGGCAAACCCATTGCTCCAATATTCCAGCCTTTTCAAACCTCTTAATGAGCTGAGAAGAACTCTTAGCCTTTTAACTATCTCTTTTGTTTAAACAGCTTTGTTTTAGCTTATTAAACAGTCACATGTCACCTCTTGAAAACTATTAGGCATTCATTACTCACTGTGCCGCAGCATATAAATAGGCATAACATTTGCTTTCTGAGCTCTTACAAGATTCTGCAATGTGGGGATACAGTAACTAATGGGGAAGAACTCAATACTGCCATGCCCCTAACCCGGTCCAGATGGGATGTCTGAACTGTGGTTTAGAAATGGTAAAAATAGTCCGCAGAGTAACACTTCATCTATCATTCGCCACCCTGTGGTACACGGTTAAAAGAGAACACACCGCGTCACTTTTCCTCAACACTGAGGAGATGCTGGAAGACCTCTGACATTTACAGAGTTGTTTTTCTATTTTGTGGAGGAAGGAGAATAAACTCCACAAAGAAGTTTACTTGGACCATCCTTTTAAAATGTCAGACACAAGGGAAAGCAAAGAAACATCTATTCCAACAAATACAGCGCCTTGCAAAATTAATAAAACCTGTTGAACTTTTCCACGTTTTGTCAAGTTACTACAACAGACTTTACTGAACTTTATTGGAAATTTTGTCATAGACAAACAAATTATAATTATAGAGTAGAATGGAAAGGCTACATGATTAACAAAATTTTATTACAAATAAAAATCTGAAAAGTGCAGAAGATACCTCAAAATAAATAAACTCCACATGTGCGTGAATTCATCTCAGTATAAATATAACTGTACTGTGAAGGCTTTGAAGGTTTGCTAGAGAAAATTTGTGAACATACATCATCAAGACCAATAAACTGCAGATAGCGCAGAGATAATATTGGGGGGATGGTTGCATAAAAGAATATCATTAGCTTTGAAGATTCCATTGAGCTCTCTTCAATTCATTGCCCAGAAAAGGAAAGAGTATGCAAACTTTCTGTGAAACAGTTGTCCACCTAAACTGACCAGCATTAAGTTGAGATGCAATCATAGTTTCCACAGTGACTTCTGTGGAAACTATGATTGCAGGTGAGAAAATCTGTTGACAACACTGAATAAATATGAAAGAAAGTTCCATTTAAAGTCAAAAGAAGTTGCTCGGGTAAGATTTAAATGTTTTGGCCAAAACGGAAAACACCAGTGAAGTAGTGGCAGCACCGTGCTAATGGCACCAGAGAGAGGGAAGTTGGTTACAGTTGATTGGAAGATGGATGGAGCTAAATAAAGAGGGATGTCATAAAAAGTAGAAATTTGTGGTTATAACCAATGAAAAACTTCAAAGGGTGTGAATACTTCAGAAAGACTTCTGTAAGATTTTGAACACGAGTTATCTTCTGTCTGTCAGACTGATTTTATTTCTTGAAACACTGGTAGAGCTCTTTTAGAGTCAAACCCCTTTTCAGCTGTTTGTTTGCTGTAGATGGATTATTGAGGGCACAAACATATTGCCTGTTGCAGGTGTGTGTATTGCTGCTCCATGTGTGGGTTTGTTTAACGTGTTTGGGAGGAGAAGAGAGAGAGACAGAGAGAGAGAAAGGAAGTGAGAAGAAAAGCAAGATTTGGATCAGGCTCAATGTGGTTCACCACAGATGGTTATTGTTTAGAATTCCAGGGTCATGATCTCACGCTGCGCTCTCTCTCTATCTCACAGGCCCTGTAGGCTATGAATTAATCAAACGAAACACAAGCCTTGATATTGTAAGTAGTCTCCTATCAGATTACCGACTGTCACCAGAAATCGGATTACTTAGGCGATAGCTAAAGACACTTGTGATTATAGATGTAGCCAGCAGCACTTTACAGAGTTACCCCAGTTCTGCCAAAGTTCAGCAACAACTCTGACATCTGTAAGCATCTCACCTCAGGTCTGTGTGACAGAACTAAACTTCCTCTCTCTTCCTTTCTACTCTGTTGACTTTGCTGTTAACTGGGGGGGATATCCTGTCAGTGCACGCTCTCTTTCTTCTCTCCGTCTCCTCAGTCAGTCACACTCTCAGCTGTAGTAACGATGTCAGCAAGGGAAACATCTCGGAACGCCCCCAAAAAGCTATTTTGTTTGCACAGGACAACTAGTAAAAAGCCTCTGATGAGATGAAACTTCCCGCCTGTCATACACCACCTCGCACCTCCCATTATATCCATCTATTCCTCCACATGTGATCGTCATGCAGTGCTGAAGCATTTAACTGCTGTCAGTCAGTGAGAACTGGGTCTAAGGAAGACAACTGAGGAGCTGCGTTGGCAAACGAGCCACAGAGGCCCCATTACTTTCTCTGCTTGTCAGGAAGGAGTTAACCCCACGGAGGAGGAGGCCAAACATTAGGCTCAATGGTAAACGAGTGTGTAATTAATGCTGCAATGTGTCCAGTCCCCAGGACCTTCTCAACCCCAGGACCCTTTCTCAGACACTGGAATGGCGAGAGAGGTCAGGGAGGAGAGGGGGGCATCCGGGGCCCCCTTATGCCATTGCATCTGTCCAGAGGAGGGATATCATCTCCAACAGAGCCTCAGGCGAATGACCCTTTTCAACCATGAAGTTATGGATGACAACACACTGGCCTCCAATGATGGATGCAGGGAGGGAGACAACAGTTTATAGTCTTCTGATTTGCATTTACTCCCTATGACCATTATAAGGTCAAATATACTTAAAAAAACCACAAAATTACTAACACTCTTTAAATGTCTGCCTATCTGGCTCTCTTGCTCTATCCTTACCTCTCTGGGTGAGGGTGTTTTTCTGCAGGAGGACCTGGTGAACTTTACAAAATAGATGCCATCAGGACGCCGTCATGTTTTACATCAACATTTTGACAGGTCTACCCAGCATAAAAAGATAATTTGCTGGATTATTTGCATGGCTCCGTGTGTGGATGTAGAGCAGGTGTTTCTTGTATTTTGTTACTTGAAGTTGCAAAGTTATTACAATGGTAGGAAGAAAAGAAATCTTACCTCAACACCCAACAGCCCAAAGGGCAGGGATTATTGCACTCCCACAGAGCAGCCTTATGCCTGACACAGAGGCAGATTGGAATTGAAGCATAGGATCAAGAAGCCAGACAAGGAGAGACGCAGACTAGTGAACACCCAGTCCCTATCATGTCCCCTAGAACAGTACACCCGGACAGCCAAGTCCGCACAAGCCCCAAGCAGCATAACCACCCAGCACTGAGGTAGAGGAACTCCCCCCAAGTGTCCCAAACCTCAACCGGTCAGGCAGAGTGCATGAGTTTACCTTTCTTATTTCAATAGAGAGGGTGGATTTGCATTATTATGACAGAGAAAACTACTTCTGTCTAGAGAACATCAAACTGTTTTCAAAATGCAAATTAGCAGAAAAATACGCAGGAGTACATGGAAAATGTTGGTTAATATGCAATAAGTCTTGCCAGGTTTGACTGCCTTATTAATGATTGCTCTAACAGCTAAGAAGGATTTTGATCATTTATACTATTTAAGTTGGCTTCTTCCAGCGATTCCTGAAAGTACTGTGTTCTTTGGAAACCTCCAACAGCGATCCAGGCCGAGACAGAAAAGCTCGTTGAGGTTGTGAGAGCATTTCTCAGCTGTATCAGTACATAGAGAAAGACATCCATAGAATTCCATTTGATCTGGAAAATGTTGCTGTTGGCTGTGTCATTTCATGTTTGTTTCAGATGCTGCTAACTGGTGATTAAGTGCATTTTTGGACCATTTTGGGATCCGTCAGACCAGCAAACAATGGTTGTGTACGGAATAAACAAATAACATGCTCCGGTGGGAGACTTGAACCAGAAAAAAAACAAAAAAAACCTGGCATCTGCCAACTGAGTCTTTAAGTCAAATAGCCTCCTAGCTCTCCCAGTCAGGAATCTGAATGGCCAAAAGCCACCTAGCTCTCTTGTCAATGGTGGTGAGAGCAGCTCCACATGTAAGCATTCCTGGGGCACCGCAGCCTTGCCACAAGCTCATATTTATCCTGTGTGGTTCGATCGCCACTGAGGAACCCACAGCAATCACAGAGTTAAAGGAACACACACACACACATGCAGACACACGTTAAATGACCACTCTCTGCCATGTCTGTCAAGCCTCTCTTCTGTATCAGCGATATTGTCTGTGTCAGCATTTCGGCTCCTGTAAAACAGGTTCACAAAGACATCTGGCAGCTGCGGAGTCACGACATGAGCAGCCTCCCGTCAAGATCAACCGATTCCAGCTTGTTAAGGGTGACCCACCAGGCTTGCATGTCCTAATTACTACTCCTCTAAGTCTTTTGTATTTTAATTGAGCCAGAGTTAATGGAGTTTAATCACCAAGAGAGAAAAGGCTCCTTCTCTTTACGGTGCATGGAGCAACTCTTATAGGAGATATAACAACTCTCAGACAGGTTGTGTCTGAAGCACACAGGCCATTAGCAGCCAGTAAGAAGAGCGGGGAGCCGTTCCTCTGGGCCCTTTGATTGTGGACTGTCTTAGTAGTTTTAGTGGTGCTCAGTTATTATCATCCTCCAAGCTAACATGCAGCAGTGCTTTTATGTCTTCCCTGAACTTTGGACCCAGCTGGATGTGTTTAGAACTGTTATAATGTAACAGAGGTTCAAAAGATTTCACTACCTTCCATTTAGCTCTCCTGCTGACACTGTTGAGCCACTTTAGTATACTTCCACACAGGGTCTGGATCTCATCAAGGCCAGATGAGGCGAAGGAGGGTGGGTTGACAGAGGGGGCTTGCTTTACAGGGAGGAATCAACGTGGAAAAAAAGTACCAAATCCATTAGTCGCAGTGGTGGTGAAGCCTGACAGATACAAGTGCCTTGTGGGCTGACTGGCACAAGCAGACAGGGCGACATTACATGTGGCACAACCTTTTTCTTTTGACCACATCTCAGCTTCCTTACTTTTTGTCTTAAAGGTGTGACATCTGACCACAGTGATAGTGGAAGTAGTTTAACAGAAAAGCAAAATTAAAAATCACACTTTTCACAGTTTTAAGATCCTTTGAAAACTTCTAAGTCAGTTGCACTGAAATGTTAGTCTAGGCTGTATATTCTTCAACTATAGCGTCACTTTCCCCTTGCCTCTAAGGAGAGTGTGGTTGGATGCTATAAAACTTTACTGAGGGGAGTAGAGCGACATGGGAGTGTCTCACCTCCATTAAAGTTCTTGCCAGGGTGCTGTGGCATTTAAACACTCATAAATAAATAATGGTGAGTTCCACAAACCCCTAACACGGAGTTCCCCGCTCTGAGGGGGACGCCAACGGAATCGACAGACGGAGAAGGGTCAGCAGAGACATCCTGATTGGATGCAAAATTAAATTACACCCAAAAAAACTTTATTGCAACCACTAAAGCACGGTGACAGAAACCCAGCCAGGCCCTCATTCCCTAGAGGAACAAGGTCACCAGTACAGTTTCTGTTGCAGCGGTATATTGTTTAGTGTTTTTTTCTTTATTATTTTACAGGTGAAGGGTTAAGTCATCAGCATCTAGAAGCCCTACTGAGAGGAGGTTAATCCAGACAGTCTTTTTCTGAGCAATTAAATTGATTATTAGACAAAACAGAGAAAGTACAATGTGTTACAAAAGTATTAATACCCATTCAAGTTCTTCACATTATGCTACATTACAATCACTAACATTTAAGTCAATAATTTTTTTTTTTACTTAATTTAAAAATACTGTATTTATTCCAAAGGGAAGTTATTAGTTGTAACTCATATCATCCAAGGATCTTTAAAGAGTAATTGTGGATGGTGATGCTGTGGGGAAGAAGGATATCCGGTAGCAGTAAGTCTTGCTATGTATCTAAAGATCTCTGTGACTCAAGACTGTCTCATGACCGTCATGCCATGGTAACAGCTCAATTTCCAGGCAGAAAGTTTACGTTCTGCTGTAACATGTCGTTGACGACACAAAACACTTGTAATCCACCTCATTTGCTTTTGCTGCTCCTCTTCAAATCTACGTCTGGCCGTATGATTAGCAAGCCATGCAGAGAGATGATGAAATCAACTATGTAATTCCTGAACCCTATGATCTGCTCTTTGACAACCATCTGCAAAAACAATGAATCAGAACTATTGCAGCAGAGCTACTCCAAAATGCTGTCACCATGAGGAGTGCAATCCTAGAATTTGATGTATTTAAATGAGACTTTGAGTCATAGACCAAATAAATTAGTACATAATTGTGAAGGGACAGAAAATGATAGATGGTATTCAAAAACTGAAGGTGACCAGTTTTGAGTACTTGTTACATTCCATATCTGCCTGGACCATTATAACACAAAGATATACTTTGGTCCAGCCAGTTCTATTCTAACTCTGGATATATGCTTAGGGTGGGAAAGTGAACCTCTGACCCAGTTTCAAGTGTTCTAACACAATAATGTGTATTTATACGCAAGCTATAAGGAAAAATGGATGGAGATAATTATGATAGATACTGGGACAAAGCCCGTTAGATTCAGCAAAAAATGTGAAAACCACTTTGTGTGGCTCTGTCATTAAAAATTTCATTAAAATACATTGATTTTGTGCACATAATGTGACAAAATGTGAAAAGGTTCAAGGCATATACAGTCTTTGCAAAGCAGTGCAAATAGCTAACACAGTGGGAATTTTTGTCAGGTGTTACATTATTAAGTGATATCCTGGTCTAAGTTTTTGCATGTTAAAAAATTGAGCAGTTTAGAGTGGAGAGCCATGGATTAATCTATTCAAAGTAGTGACAAAAGAGTGAAAGGCCAATAGGGAGAGAGTGGCATAAAGCTGTTAGCAGCAGCGCGGGCTGACATCACCGTATCCGATACAATCAAAGCACTAGCTGTAAATGAGTCCTCCAGTCTGGAGCGGCGGGACTGGTCCATATCAGCCTCCTGAGGTAATTCATGCTGCTGAGAGTCCTGCTTGCTCTGCACAGGGAGGATTTTGAGGGATTTTGGGTGGGCCCTTTTTTTTTTGTCGTAGCGTCCCTCTCATGCTTAGGCGGACAGTGCTCGCTGAACTTAGATTGATTTGCGGCTGAGGCCAAGCCTTATGCGCCTGACAACGAGCAGGATGAAAAATGGAAAACGAAGGCCCTCTTGCAACAGTCGGCGATCTTCATTTGTTGCACACAGAGACGAAGAGCAAACTCTACAAGAGAGCTAGAGCACAGTGTGTTTACCCAGGTGTGTGTTGTAGCCTGCCAGCTGCTCTGGAACAATATTGAAAGCAGAGTGAAAGCTTCATTGTATATACAAGCCTTAAGTAAAAAGAGTGGGTCCTTTATAAAAATAACTTGGTTTGTTAATTTCTGAAAACAGAACTGTATCCTCAGCAGGATGCTTCCCTTTATATACAGCCTTTCCTAATCAATGTAAAGCCTATGTGTGTTTCTGCTAAAATAATTTACTTTATTAATATAGAGTTGCTAATGTAATCTTTAGATAATTTTAGATTCACTGTGGTATATTTTGTTACTGTGAGGCAGTAGCATATACATTTCCCCTTTGTGGAGTTTATAGGGGACTATTCTATTCTATTCCTATTTTAAAATTTCACCTCAACTTCTTGATCCCATTTAGGACTGAGCTTTGACTAGACCTTTTTAATACATAAACTACTTTAATCTAAACTAACAAATTGTAATTCTGGTTATATGTATAAGGTCTATATCTTGTTGGAAAGATATCCCTTGACCTCACCTTTGGAGTTTTGCAGGCTCTAACAGATTTTTATCCAAGAACAAGAAGCCTAATGAAGAAGAGCATCCACACAGCATGATGCTCCCTCCACTATGTTTCACAGTGTTGATGCTGTGTTCAACCAGAGGTTTTACCACCACGTTTAACCTTTTGCACATAGGACAAAAAGATAATTTTTAGTCAGTGTAGGTGGATGGCCACATCTTGATAGGTTTACAATTCTGATATATTCCCCACAGCTTTTCCCCTGACCTGTTTGTTGTCTTCCTTGTTCTTCATGTTGTTGTTTGTTCACTGATGTTTTCTAAGAAACCTCTGAGGCCTGCACAAAACATATATTGATACCTAAATTTAAAACAGAATGGCTTAATTTACTCATTAGGTGACATTAGAAGAAAACTGGTCACATTGGATTTTATTTATTGAATTGCAGTGGCTTAATACAACTGGAAGACTTTTCAGACTTCTCTTTTTTAATTACTAATTTAGTGACTTCTGCAGCCAATTGATTGTGTTTGGTTTGCATAAACAAGTGCATTATTTTTCCTCCACTTCACTATTCATTTCTGCTGCTGTAGCTTGAAAAGGGGAGAAAAAATTCAGAGGGTATGAATACTTTTGCAGTTTTCAATAACCAACTCATTTGCAAATGTCCCTGCTTCTTTTGTGCTGTATTTTCACTCTAACACACTTTCAATCTGCAGAAAACCCTCTGGTTCGTCTACGTGGTGGACATCCACTACCCTGCGGATTCATATTCCCAAACTTAAATTTTCACTCTGCATGAGAGAAGCATTGCAACAGCTACTGGCAACAGGCTGCAAGCTCTTTTTTCCTCCTCAATTTATAAAAGTATTAGTATGGTGGTCATGCCAGGAAAAGTAAATCCTCCGGAGCTCTGTGCGTGCACTTACAAGCCTGTACATGAGGGCCGCTCATGTACAAGAATGCACGTATAAATGTGTGCGTGTGTACAGTATGTGTGTTTGCAGACAGAGACAAAATCAATCTCATCACTTCTGTGGGGTATTTCCCCCAAACCCACTGCTTGTGATTACAATAGACCTTGAAGTCACTGTCTATTTTCACTTCCTTTCTTTTTTTCCCCTGCCTTCAGCTTCATGTGGTTATAGTTTGCATTCATCTATAAAGAGGCTGACGCTTGTTTGTAGCCTCAGCAGCATAACCTGAGTCCAAACCCGACCCTAAGGTGTCTTCTGGATGCTTCTCTATGTGATCAGCTCCTCATTGTAAACAGAATCATTTTGCACCCACGCATGACATGCTGCAATATAAAATCGATAAACAATGGACACGTTCTTTAAAAAAAAAAAAAAGCAGTAGCAATGGTTTAAGTAGAGGAATTTCCAGTATCTTGTTTATACCCCTCAATCTTATACACAGTTGGTTACAATCATAAACTTTAATATATTTTTATGTAACAGACCAACCAACTTCCGTTTGTTAAAGCCCTGCAGTGTATCAGTTGGCTTGAAGGCTGATATGGTGACAGGCTGCTTATAGTGACAAATTGGTGCAGTCTTCCGCAGTGATGATCTGACAGCATGTGTGAGAGGGTATCCCTCCTCTGGCAGGGAGTGCGGAAGATAATGGCTGCCACATTACATCAACATTGTACTATGCCAACTGCTCAACTGATGACACATCCCATGATGCAAAGCTAAAACGCACTCACCATTAGGAGTTGTCATACTGCTCTAGATGCTAGTTCTTTCTCCAGCAGTTGTTGCGTCAGAAGGTTACAAAGTAATTCCATTTTAAAGTGCGCTGAGGGATCTCAGAAGGGATCAGAGATATTCATATATACTTCAGAGCTATATAATTTGCCTTCACTAAAAAATATATCAGCGAATATGTGCGTTTTAGAAATTTGTGACTTCAGTGGCTCAGTGTGTGGTCCTAAATAATAAAGAGACCATTAGAATGACACAATCCCTATTTAAATGGCTGCAAGAGTTTCATTTCATTGCAGTGCCTTGCAAAATAATCCAAACCCAATGAACTCTTTTACATTTTGTCATGTTAAAACCACAAACCTTAATGTATTTTAATGGGATTTTATGTGATAGACCAACACCGGGCAGTGCATAAATATAAAGTGGAGGAAAAAATCTTCATTTTCTTACTCATAAAAGTCTGTGTGCATGTATTCTTTGCGAAATGGTTAAGTCTGAACGTTACTTTTTAAAAACGGTCAGCTGGCTATAGGTCTGGACTTTGACTGGACCACAATTTCTATTGCTTTCATCTAAACCAATTGTTATGTCTTCCACCCCAATCTTTTGGAGCCTCTTGCAAGATTGTTTCATGTTAACTTCATCCACTTTCCCATGAATATCGATTACCTTCCCTGTGGATGCTGAATAAAAACATTCCCAGAAATCTGTCTCTACAAGATTTGTGGAGTACACACCAACCTTTATGTATAAGGAGATATATTTAAGGAGTATCCCTGTCAACCAATTGTCCTATCAGAGTTCTGGATCTGTGCAGCTCCTGTTGAGTACCATTTACCCTCCTAATGCACTCGATACTCAGCCTGTCTTTTTAGGTACTTGGCCAGATTGACAGTTGTACTCTTTCCATTTTCGGATAATGAATTGAACAGTGTTTTGTCAGAAGTCTGAAGTCCTCCATGACCTGTCTGCTCTATTCCCTAGTCATCATGAAGCTGCTTGTTCACTAATATTCTCTAAGAGACCTCTTACAATTCACAGAACATCTACCTTTATGCAGAAATTAAACTACACTTTCTTTACTAACCTCTGAAAGTATTTAATTGCGCTGAATTTTGCTTAGGGGGTCAGAGTAAGGGGGTCTGGAGACGCATGCATACTGCCTTTTTTCAAGATTCATATCCTTTTCCTTCCACTTCCAATTATGTGCCACTTCGTCTATCCCATATAATCCCTACAATTTAATTAAGTTTTTAGCTAAAATTTGAAAGGAATACTTTATGTAAAAGCCAAAAGCACAAATGTTTATAAACATATAACTTAAGAATGTCGACGCAACAATTTTAAAGCATAAAAGTGTATCTGAAAAATAGCTTTGCTTCATTTTTCTTTCTCAACCGATCCATGCTGTTTAAAAGCTGGTAAACAGAACCTGTCTGGAAGAGTTTATTCAAGCTTTGTCCCACCCAAACAGAACCATGCAAAAAGGAAATTATTCTATTTACTTGACCACATAAATCATTCCTGGGACTTTATTGGATCTTTTCTTATGGAAACTGTGTGAGCAGCAGTGTTTTTGCTTTCACTCTTCAGCCAGACCACCATATAGTGTTTACTATTGTTGGGATACAAATATTTCTAAAAACTTGATCTGAATAGTGTAGAAATCCCCATTTGTCTGCAACATACTTTTTTCAAACTGGATATTACCCTGGATTGTCAGGTGTGGGTGGGCTTGGCCTATTCCCAGCTTATTCGCATTTGCTTCAAGCCACATGCTGCATTCTCGCCAGTGTAGAAGTCACAGCCAGCCAAGGCAAGGTGGTGGTCTAGAGATTTCCAGAAATCAAAGCGGCTTGTTGTAAATCGTGATCATCACTTTCTTGCTGCATCCAAGGAAAGCATTTTGGAGGTGGTAGAAGATTATTCCCCCAGATGCTGGTGAAATGTAGTATGTTTGGCTTTACCTATCCATCTGGAACACATTACACAACACAATGTATGTGTCGTCATAGCAACACCGGCAACAAGCGTCCCTGGACCTCTGAAGCACGACTGATGTTGATGCTCAAAGAAAATAAGTACTGTCAAAGTGCTAGTGGGAATCTTATGCACGCTTTCCCAGTGGATACGAAAACGTGCAGCCATGCTGAGTGAGTCCTTTAGTTCAGTGATTGTAGAGAGCAAACTCCCTGCCGGGTGCTGTTGGGAAGGGGCGACTCTGCGGTTAATTAGCGGGCAGTGATTTGGCAACAAGTGGTCAAGTTCGGCCCACCAGTGAGCTCACTTCCCCTCCATCTTCACACTCACATGCACGGCCGCTCCCCGGCTATGAGTCAGCTCGAGAGCGAGAACAAAAAAAAACACAAAAAAAACAGGAAGTCAATTTACCCGCATCAGGCCCATCTCCAATGGGCCTGATGAGGCCAACTCTGACTTGTGTGATTACAGGCGAAACAGATTAAAACAAAACAACTTAGCTGTGCAGCCCAATCTTCCTCATCTGTCATGCATATACAGTACAAACGGACAGCAACCTTCACCCTCCACCTCTAGCACAGTCACACAGCACACACAGCACACACGCACACATGTAGTCAGGAAAAAACAGGATGCTTGCAGGCTCCCCAAATCTTTTTAGACACTAATGGCACCCTGATGGAACACAGGTGCCTCCGGAGAGTTGCTGAATACACATGAGATGACTCAATGCTTGCTTTCCTGCTTTAATCGTTTAATGATTATTATGTCTTTAGGTATTTCCTTATGCTCATGCTTTGGTACTGCTTGGGAAAGCCAATCTGGGCTTTTACAGACAAAGTTAAAAGACTTGATAATAAAGTGATGAGAAAGCTGGCCTGTATGGCAGCCACATAAACATGCCCTGGACTTTTAAGGGATTTTCCCTGAGACATCGAATGCAGGTGCTCTGCAGAGATCAAAGCGGACAAGTAAAACCTACTTAGTTTAGGAACTCCAAGAGAGATGATTTATTTAGTCATCCCACGGTAAGGACGTCCTGTTGGTTCCTGGACAGTGTGTAGCTAATGATGTATTTTCTCCCAGAAGCTAGAGTAATGTATTTTCTTTCAAGTAACGGCAAAATACACCTGGTATTTTTTGTTTCTCCTATGATATCTTGTTTCTACTGTGAAAGATTAGATAGCAGCCAAAAATATAAACTATTATGGTACATATGCTCCCAATTAACATGGTACCAACAAAGAACAGTAGGGAAATTCAAGCGACGCACTAAGAACTTGTTGGAATCTAGTGAAGCCAACTCTTCTGTAAGAACATAACTATTGGCTGGTCTAGAAGTCACTGGAACTCATTAAATGGCAATCTTCTGCATAATTCATCATTTGCATGTAGTTGGAATAGATGCTTATGAGATAGGAATGATGTTGGAAAGTAAACAGAAAAGTAAATAAAAACATATGTTAAGATAATAAAAAAAGTTCATCAAGACAAAGACAAGAACAGTAGACCGTTTAGAACAAATATGAAGATTTCTCATGTCAGTATTAGCTTTTATGTTACAGCTTTAGCCCTTTTTTTAGTCTAAAATAGAGCTGACAGAAACACTGAGTTTTAGTTTTGTTAAGCTGTCAACCATGTGTATGTAAATGTAAATTTTATGTACTTTCTTGTGAAAAGTATAAATAATTCTTCTGTACAGCTGATCATGCTCCATGAGGACTGGGCTGCCTGTGAGTGCTTTAGGATTGGTGAAGAGCTCATGGCAGAACTGAGAAAAGGAAGAACGATATGTGCTTAAATCATGTCTTGAAAAGTCTCCAGATGCACTAAATAAGTTGTTGGATTAGTTGCATTTTGGAAAAACAGTCACTATAGGGGTCAGCACACTCATAAAATATAGCAAAAAGAAAAATATGGCTAAGTTGTCAGTACTATCTGAATCAAATGAGTTTCAGCTTGAACTTTCTTAAATGTTCAAGCTGAGTTTCCAGCAGAGCCTGCTGGAAACTCAAAAATGCAATTTTCTTTCAATCAGTGAACACACACTAAGCAGCAATGGACATCAAATGTGCTTTAAATTATGTCTATCAAGTGGCAACCTTAACACACAGTGAACACATCTTGTGCTGTGACTGAGCAAATTCCTGAACTTCAGCTATGGATGTCTTATCAAGAGTCTTGATGTTGAGTCTTGAGCTGAATAGAACTGGTTTGAAAAGCGTTATTGAATTGGGAAAACAAGACAGGAGGAATTTTTTTTAATGTGCGTCTATGGCTGCCAAACATGTGAACTACCAGGCTGTACTATTCTGTGAAAAATTACTACAGGAAGAACACTCAAAGTAATCTATGTTCAGTGGGAATGGGGTGTTTAAAACTGATGTTAAAGGAAACACAAAACGCATAAGATTTTTTTAAAAAGAAAACATGTTTTCCACAGCCACATTATTCCACATTATTCAGGCTGTTACAACAGACAACGTAACCTTGGGGGGAACCTGGCCATTTATGATGGGAGCCTTTATTAGTTCATATTTTTGCAGTTTTGGTCATTTTGTATGGTGGCCCTGAGGTGCATCCACTTCAGCAAATTGAAAGCACAATTACAAATTACAAAAACGCTACAACATTAACGAAGCACAATTACAAATGACAAAAACGCTACATTAACAAAACAGAAAGGGTATCTCCCAATTGGAGACCTGAGAAATCACTGATTGGACAGTTATCGCTTGATAACTTCCAGTCGGCCGTTGATGCATTACACTATAGCATCCGCCGTATTGAAAGGGGCTTATCTGCCAGCAAGCTAATACAAGTAAATGGACCGAATTTCGTAAAGTGCCGTTCTGCAAAGTATTTTAAGTTAATGAATGTTACTGACACAATCTCGCACACACTATTATATATAGGAATAATAATTAAAGAAAATAAAATAAAGACAACGTTTCAAACAATAATAACATTTGATACAGCTGATTCTGATTCTTTTTTTGCAATTTGATAAATTACAAAAACACATTGTGCTTTGGTAATGTTGTGTTTTTGAATTTGTTGAAGTGGTTTGCACCTCAGGGACACCGTAATTTTGTCTTAAAATTGTTCAGTTAAGAAAAATACCAACCTACCGCAGGAAATCAATTCACCACCACTGGCACATTTTGTTCTATTACTGATGAAACATGCTGACACAACACAAGTTCAGCTGATACAAGGAAGGTTGAATGTACTGCACCAATGTTGCTCTATTTTAATTATTTTGGTCTCCAAATCACTGTTAGGGAGGCTACTGGATTTGGAAATATTGGGATTATATTTGGACAACTCAAAATTAAGTTAAAGTATTGCATTCCCTTGGAGACAAACAAAGAAACTGTTGTTTGCTCTTAACAGTTAAATGTCCACATAAATTTTTTTTGTCTTTGCTTGGAATGAATTAACACCCCCTCTTTTTTTTTTTTTTTTTTTTTTTTTTTTTTACATCATTTTAAATGATTAAACTGAAGATTTAAAAAGGACAATTGTGATGTTTGGTATATTTTAATGCATTGCATGTAAATGTATTTATTAAAATATTTCTTGTAATTTTTTTGCGGCTTTCCAGCTTTTTAGGGGATACAGTTGCTAAATCTCAATCTCGTTGTAATCTGTGGATGACAATGACTAATAAATCTTATCTTATCTTATCTTATCTTATCTTATCTTATCTTATCTTATCTTATCTTATCTTATCTTATCTTATCTTAT
>CAEFZY010041611.1:0-33552 GCA_903066815.1 Brachyrhaphis roseni
GTGCTGCACTGCTTCCCCCTCCTGAGACGCCGGATGGTGGACCAGAATCGCCTCGAAGCCGTACGGAAGTCTTTCTCCATGGCCTCCCCGAACTCCTCCCACACCCGAGTTTTTGCCTCGGCAACCACCCGAGCCGCATGCCGCTTCGCCCGCCGGTACCCATCAGCTGCTTCCGGAGTCCCACAGGCCAAAAAGGCACAATAGGACTCCTTCTTCAGCCTGACAGCATCCCTCACCGAGGGTGTCCACCAACGGGTTCGAGGGTTGCCGCCGCGACAGGCACCGACAACCTTGCGGCCACAGCTCCGGTCTGCCGCCTCGACAATGGAGGCACGGAACATGGTTCACTCAGACTCAATGTCTGAGTGGACCATCATTATTGATTGAGTAAATAATCCCAAGTCTTGCTTGGTAAAGGAGGTTAGACTAGAAAAACTACTAATGTGTACAATATGACACGGCAGAAATCATGTTATACTTTATGCATGAATGCAGATGTGAATTTCTCCATTCTCTTTTACAGTCATTAATCATTTAGTGATTGCTTAAGCATTGCATAATGTTCCTTGCTACAGCTTCTTGTTTCCCTGAAATGACAGACAATTAGTTTCGGTTTGCAGCTAAATCTGCAAATGGCTCCATGTTACTGAAGGGCATGGCTTTGATCTGTCTGAGCATTAGCCACAGCTGCATCTGTTTTAGGTGACATCCTCAGGGCTTGCTTATTTTACTTTACAAAGTGGCATTTTGCTCTTTTCGAAAATAAGAAGTGCTCTTACGGAAGAATATGTTCGATTGTTAAGATCAACTTGGTCACCTTCACATCTTTAGAGCTAATTTCATACAAGAAATAACTAAAAGATGCAAACCATGCATCATTTTATCCTGCCATCATAGGCCATCATAATTGTGGATATTGAAATAGATGTCATAATTGGAGACATTATTGTAAAACTAAACCTATCTTCCTGTTAAGAGGGATTTTCCAGGCTCTGCATCCGAGGTGAAGAAGGTCTCATTATAGATATCTAAATACCAATTACATAGGGCAAAATCTTTAAAAGAGTTACTTATTCTCACTTAATCATGAACTCTACACTAAATGCAAAGCAATCTCCAATAAAGGTCATGCAAATAAATGTGTTAGATTGAAAATGTTAATACGATTTCAGAACAAATATAGCTTGCTGTAAAGGGCAGAAAATAATACGTACCAGCACTTACATTTTGTAAAGTTCAGAGTGGAGTTTTTCATTCTTTCATGGCTCACTTGTCTAAATACATATAACACATTGACTGGCCATCAGATGGTGAAGTGCTGGCAGGGCCCCAGGAGAGAGGCAGAACGGCCGAACACTCAGTGTATTTCATGTCTGTCTGTAGGCAGTGACATTAACAACTGAAAGTGATTTAATTTCCTAATTCTTCCACCTGCGTTATTTACGAGCCATCAAAGCATTTTAGCAGGAAGTGATGGATCTCTCCTTCTAGCTTTTCTTTTTTTTTTTTTCTTTTTGCCCTCAGGACTTGCTGGCTGTGCAAAACCTAAGAAGAAGGGAAAAGAAAGAAAATAAAAGTGGGTAGCAAAATAGTGTTGCCTCAGTGTGACAGGGTCACGGTTTGTTGCTAAGCCACCCAACACAATAAATTTCATTTTCCAGATGCCCTTCTGTTTTTTTCTTGTTCTGAGCCTGTTCTCTATATTTCTTTTACCCTCTCACTGTGTCCGTTCTCAAAGTGCATTTTTCTCATCATGAAGCGGTCTCTCTTATCTCAAAGATATCCGCTCCACAAGTAATCTGTCTCTGTATAAGACGTTTCCTCTCAGTATATTCTGCACATATGAAAGCAAACAGACTGACTCAGGCAGATTGTGTCTGAACATTATTTGCCTCTGCCTGATTTTCCCCCTTTAATTTGCTGTTCAAGTTACAAGGACAGACCAATCATCTTACAAGCAGATGTGTAATAATCTCTTTCAAGTATCTGTACATCAATTCAAAGTTAAATAATTATTAGCAATTTGATTATATTCTGTGCATTCATGTTTTTAGAGTTTTCTACAAAGGTTGGGAGGAAGTAAGGTAGGAATAATAACCTCACAGATCTGCCCCCTAATAAAACAGTATCGGCCACGGTAACACATGGAAAGCTTTGACTTAAATTATTCCACTGTAGCTTTGACTGTCTGTTTTGGGTTGATGTTGTACTAGTGCTTTAAAAAGGATCATAAGAGCGACTTAATGTATTTTTTTCTGACTGCAGAGAATGATCTGATTTCTTTTGGGAATAAAAGAAAAAATATTTGTTCTCCCACACCTCAAAAATTGAGGAGTTGTTGCTAAACTTTACAGGCATCTATGCTCTAATTAGTTCATTCAGTATCTTAGTTCCTGCTCCCTCTCACTGATTTTCCACTCTACCCAGAGTACTGCATGTTTACGTCCTGTTTTCTTCAGTTCCTTGCGAGATTCTCTTGTTCTCTTTGCCAATACCTTGACAGGTTGGTTCCTGTTTCTCAATGTCAAAATTCAATGCTAGTATTCTTGCAGGCTTGGTTTCTCTCAGTGTGCTAGGCTTTGGTGGATTTTTGATGATGCTTGGATTAGGATTCTGTAAATCCAGCTAAAGAGATAAACTTTTTAAGTGAAGAAGGACTTTCCCTTATTTTTAATCCAAAAGGTAGTTTTTTTTGTCACACATATATATATAAAAAAAAATTCCCTTCTCACCCACCGCGGGTGGTTTTTCTTCCTCTTAGCTCGGGTCCTCTACCAGAGGCCTGGGAGCTTGAGGGTTCTGCTCAGTATCTTGGCTGTACCTAGGACTGCAGTTGAAATAAGGAGAATATATGACAATTTCACCTAAACTTTTAAAACTTGATATAAAATCACCTTGTGGAAGGAAAGCTGTACCTCTTACTCCTTTGAAAATATGCAAATACTTCTGCTGATCTAGGGTCAGCTGACAGGAGTGGTGGCAGATGCAAGGCCCTGCAGGATCTAATGCAAGTTCACCAGATGTCTGGTTAGACTGCCCATGGGGCAAAGGGAGCCGTCTGCAAGATATGGCAAAATGACCTCTGAGCTGGGTGTCACCTTATCGCTTTCAACAGACACACACAACTGGGAGCTTCTCTACTCACATTTTGTATGCTGCTTTTATCAAACTGTCCCAATGTATTAGAAGAGCAAGGGTTGAAAAAAGGAATCAAAACAATGAAAACAAATATTCAAAACAAACAGAATTGTATTGAATAATATTGTTTTTTTTTTTTTTCCTGGGCTGTATTTCAGCAGATGAGTATGAATAAAAGAAAGACAAAGAATAAGACGGTCGATCTACATGTCATGTAATATTGATTGTTCACACAAGTTATGTGAAAAGATCTGTGGTTTTACAAAATTGACAAAACTGTGTTGTGAGATAAAAACACCCTGAAATTTTAATGGAAGATTTTAGATTAGATCTGTTCTTAAAGAATGAATTTTATTTCAGCTAAATTTAGACTGGCATAAAAATTAAAATGTAGATGAGGATGCTTTTGTATGAGCAGTTGAAATAAGGAGAATATAGAGGTAAGATAAGATAAAAATGGCAGAACAAAGCAATAGACGGAAGTAACAAAGGAAAAATTTTACATAGAAAAGTAGAAAAAAATGTAAATGTTGAATAAAACATGAGGGTATGTGAGAAAATTTACAAAAATACAAGAACATTAAGAAGCAATGCACAGAGTTCCCCTAATGTTGAGGAAGAAGACAAAGTGACTGAGAAAATGAAAAATATGGAAAAAAGCTGAAAGCACAAAAATGTATACAACCAGCAAAAAGCCTGGATGATGAATTGGAGATGACAGAGAACAAAGAAAGCAGGACCATGTAGAGAACAAACAGAAATGGGAGCAAACTCAAGCTAAATGCAGATTCCTCTCTCTGTAGCAGCAAACTAAACAAGCTCTTGTAACTCAGGCAATGGCTATTTAATAAATTACCCAACCTGAAACAAACATGGTACAGTGGAAACTTTGCTTTTCCCATTAACTAAACACAAGCAGAGAGAAAAGGTAATTAAACAGCAAACAGAAACAGGACAAAGACCAATTCTCCAAGAATGTTTCCCCAATTTATTCATGCTGTTGTTTATAGTTTACTGTCTGTTCAGGATCATCACAATTGCAGAATCTAAGCAAAAGGAAATAATTATCCATTTAAATAAATTTTGATTTCTCGTTTTTTAATGAAAATTGCACCAATACTTTAACATTATTGTGATATGATAATATTATAATGTTATTAGACATTCTTCTGTTTTATCATCAGCTGCTTTTGGTTGGTTTCATGTTAGGCTATGGTTCACAGACGCCAGCAATTTCAAAATACTTGATAAGACAATTATGTGAATTACAGTCATTACAATCACAGAGGTGTTTTACAGGAACGTAGCAATTATCCCCAGTAAATTGTGTCAGTGTTTGAACGAGGTCAAGAGAGGTTGCAGTCATCATGTACTTGCTGCTGACATTATGGGATCTTTCACTGTTGCCATAGAAAACAGATTAAAATCTCAGAAAAATCCACTCTCCTCTGAATACACACATTTAGTATTTTGATGCTATTATAAAGTACTTTCCTGTCTTGGGACCTGGGAAAAACTCCTGCACTGAGACGCAGCCTCTGCTGATATTCTCTTTCTTTGTTCTCAGTTGAATCTGTGTTGAGGCTTGTTTGAGGTCCAGCCTTTGGGCTAAGGACTTAAAAATGGCAACCATTTTTAACAGGGCTGCAAGATAATGAGGAATGATGATATTGTGGCATTCTTTTTCAATAAGCATCTTGGTTTGTAAAATATAAACCAGGTGTGGTTATCGATGACAATCCAAATTGCACAAATGGCCAAATATATTGATTGCATCCAAAGCCCCCATACATGGCACTTTAGATTTGATAGCTTTCCAAATATTGCTCTTAAGATGTCTTTTGACATTTTACAATTACACAATGTAGTAATGTGATGACAATCAGAACTCAATATTGTGTTTCTTTCCCTAAAATACATGTCCACTTTATACCCATTGTGACATTAACGATTAATTTGCAAAACTAGTATGTCTCACTCAGTCAGTTCTTCTTTGTTTTCTCACACTGTTGTCATTTTTTCTCATTATTTCTGCATTGTTTTGTTTCTCTGTCTCCTGCACACCACTGTTTTTTGTCCTAAATTTCAAGAAGACGTAGTGTGCCTAAACTTCAAAGTGGAGACAGCCACCACAAGGGAATCAGTAAAAATGCTGTCTCTTTTCTGTCTGCTCCTTCCCTGTTTCCCTGTGTCTGTGTATGAAGAAAGAGGAAGCCAGTAACAGTGTGATGGACAGTGAAACCCAGAAAAACCGGTAAGGAGAAAAATACGGTGACCTGGACATCAGGCTCGACTGAGCAGCAACTGAAAAAAAGAGACAAAAAATAAATGAACCAGGAAAAAGAGACAAAGTTCTACCTCAAACACATTCGTAAGGCTTCAACTCTTTCACTTCAGAAACAAAATTGGCAAACCAAATTAACTTTACTTTGCATCTCTTTCTTCCCTTTGTATCTTTATCTGTCCCTTTAAACTTTTAGCTTCTCAGAGCTTCTCTCTGTCTCATTTAACTCCCCTCTGACACTGTAAGACTTAATTAACCTTCATGAAAGAGGAGTGTGCAATGTCACCAAGACATTAAAGTCTGATACAATCGGAGCTCAGTCTACAGTTTGACTGAGGCTAAAGAATTACCATTTATGCAAAGTCATTAGCTCTGGAAACACACTGAAGACCTTTTCAGTTTTTTGAGTCAGTCATTCTAAAATTTGAAATGAAAACTGCCCAATTACTCTGTAGTTAGCCCTTTTGCTTCCCAACATAAAGATGTTTCAATATGTATCACAAAATAAACGCCAGTAAATATTTGAAGTCTCTTTATACAATTAAGAACAAAAAAGAATAAAAGAAAAGTGACAAGAAGGAACGGAGAGAATATTCTTTAATAACGGCATATGCAGTGAACATTCAGACTGATTAAGGTTAAGCTTTTCCTTCGGGGCATTTATTGGCTAATTTACTATCGAGTGACACACACTGATGGAAATGGAATAGATACGGGAAAAGCCATCCTTTCAGATGATTGCATTCCATACTGCGGCAAGAATGACAGGTCTGTATTAAAAACTTTACAATATATCAGTGATACACGACCTGAGAGAATAAAGAGAGACGGATTGAAGGAACAAAAGAGACCAGATGAATAATGAATTTATGGCTTCTTTATCAGTTTTCTCCACGGATAAAATCTGACGCTAAATTAAGGGGTAAACATTATATAGAAATTGAATTTGGAAATATGCTGCATTTGCGTTTACTTTTGTAAATAAATGGTAAATAATCACATGTATTTGCACAAAGCTAAAAAAAAACAATCTTACTTGATCCATCTTCTTTAAATGTTCATTTATACTTTTTGTTCTTTAAATAGTAAACGAGTTATACAAGTGATGATTGTACATCTGCAATTCTATAAAATCTGATCTCATCTGAAGGGGCTTGGACTTTAGGGATAAGCATAACTTAGTTGAATTATTGTTTCCATATTACCTCACAATGTACTTCTTTACTAAAAATTTAAAAAATCAGAGGAATAAAATGAAAAAATGCAACTTCCATGCTAAATTGTAGCTAAATTGTAGGCTGACTATTCTATTTTTTCTTCTCACAGTGAGGATCATCAACATGCCTATTTCTCAGAGTATTTTTATATGTTTAAACAAAACAAAGATTTTTAGCAGTACTTTAATAAAACAGTATCCTGTCTGTAATTTAAAATATAATATGTCATGGAGTCACTTTAATGTAATTCTTTTAAATTGTCAGATGTTATCAACTTTCTTTTTTATTTTTTAAGCAATTTAGCTGCGATTAGAAACATTCACAAAAACTGTGGGCTTCTAATTCAATTCTAGAAATGCTCCTGAATAAAATTTCACCAAGCATGTCTCATTCCAGACACATTTTCCCTACATTTAAATTATGTATTTTGCATGTGCTTAGTAGAAATACTGCTCATAGTTATAAAGATCGATGTAAATTATAGTCAGAACAAATATCATGACTATCCCAAAGACTAGAGCTTCCACGGAGAAAAATACTGTTTGTTATAATATTGGCACAGGAGACAAAAATATAAAATAATGACCGTCTTTGTGGTTTACTTCCACAAAATGACTCAGGAATGTCACAAGAATTAGACTCACACATCTCATGTAGTCAGGTTCCAGATATTTGACTTGCATTCAGGTGTTGCTCCCCTATTCAGATCTTTTAAGAAAAATATTGTGAGCCAGGACATTGAGTTCTCGTAGAAATAAAATAACTGGAAAAATGTCATTCAATCTGCTGCTTTGTGGTGAAATAATTGTAAAAATATGTACAAACTGCTTGACTCTGACTTTGGGTTCATTTTTGCATCTGATTGTATTTAGTGCAATGAGCTCTCTAAATCAATTAAAGAAATAAAGAAAAAGCACATGGAAAACGTTAACAAGTACGGACAATATTCCTGTGCTTCGTGAATTCCCACCAGGAAAAAATAAAAACATTCTAACTGCTTAAATCATTCTTAAATGGCAATTTAAGAATGACATACCGTAATTCCTAAAATTATTACTTCAGTCTGTCTAAAATACTTTCCTTTTTTTTTAACATTATGCATGCTCTACAATATTCTGAAAGGCATTGAAATGCTGCTCAAGGCAAATGAAGAGCCAGGGGATGGATGTGTAGACCTTGGGTCAAACCTTGAATCAAGTAGGTTGAGATGAACCACAAACTGGGATTTCCAAATTAAAATTAATTCTTATGAGAAACCAATTTTAACGGCAATATTCACCTTTCCATTTAAACATTTAGACCCAACATTACTTTCAAATAACTTGTGAAAAATTAGGTTTACATCACAGTAACTTTCAAATATAACAACACTACTTCTGTGTCGGTAACATAATCATTAAGTAGTTTTAAAAATACAACATTGTTCATTTAATGGTATTTATGCAACCATATTTAAAAAATTTTAAATATGGTTCAAAAAATTTTAAACCATTTTTTTTTTAAGTATTTTTTTTAAGTATTTTTTTAAAAAATACTTTTAAAAAAAGTATTGTGGAAAAACTATCTTTTCTGCTTTTGTACCATTTGAGAGGGTTAGTAAGAGTCAGATAACTGATTATCAGAAAGTAAAGCCGTTTAGGAAGAACTTCATGGATAAACACATTTGGCCACATCTTTGCTTCATGAATCATGTTGTGCATGCTGTTTTTACATACTTTGGGTTACGTTTAAATTATTTCACATCTATATTTGAGCATTTTATGATGTCTAAACTGCTGTCTTAAAAGAGGTTGTACTTTTTCACACGACTAGAAAACTTTACAAGGTCTCTTAACTCAAGATGATTTTTTTCTGCACCTTCACTATTTTTGGTAAATCCAAATTTAAACATATAAAAGTTGGTTATTGTTTTACCGATCTTCCTCTAGTTACCCCATTTAACAGTTGTTATTCATCAGAAAATAGAGTTTTGTGAAGCACACTTGCTTCACACTTGAGTATAGATTTGTGTGAAACACGAGGAGAAATTACTTGAATAACAATGAATGATGAAAGGAGCAAACACTTTAGAGGACTTATGAGAAAGAGAGAAGGAAAATGAATACACAGCAGAGACATAACAGACTGACAGACAAGAGAGGATGCTGAGAAGAAGAAAGAACATATGTTGAGATGGAAGAGGAGGGGAGGAAGTTAATAAGAGATGGAGTTAGGTCTCCTGCAGAAGAGCTCATCTGGATTCCATCCAGTATTCATGTCTATGGCTTCGGCAGGTGCTGTTTGATTTATCCGAATTCATAGACTGAGAGCTAAATAATCAATGTGCCGCTGAGAGGACGGTGAAGCCACATATAAGTTTGCACACATAGTTTTGCATTTAATAGGGATGATGTCACTGTCACAATAATCAGCATTTCACAGGTGCTCAAACATGGACAAATGGTCAGAATGGGGCGTCAATCCGAACTGTGCCACAGTAATTCACTAATGTCATGCTGAACTTCTAAAATTACAGCAGGATAATGTTTACCTGGGAAGACTAAAACTTTAGCTGAAGAAAAGATGAGAACTAGACAGACCCTCAACTCATAATTTCTTTATTTTATTAGGTTTTGTACACGAGCACTGTTGTCTTAGCTTTCTGCTATAGGGAAGACATACTCCCATTGTGACACATGATGCAGAGTCCCAGCTGCTTTCCTCCATTAGTTCTTCCCCCACTGGTCATATAATTTTGTTTACAGAAAAGTATAATTTGGAAAGATGGAAACGAAACTGAATTAAAATGCTAATTCTCGTAAAACATTTTTTTCTGACTTGGTGAAGATGAAAAAGGCAAAATAAAGGATGCTGTTTGTGTGGCTTAGTGAAATTTAATTAAAGTACAAACATAAGTAAATGCACATGGAAAGATTGGTGGTGTGTGTGGGTGTCCGTGTGTGTAAATCAATGGCCTTGTTTGCTTTAAACCTGAGGACTACAAACAAATCAAGCATTCTGTTCTTCTTGCCCCAGAGAAAGAGGAGTAGCCACTTTGCACAGAAGGAGACAGAAGGCAAAATAAGATCCAAGCAATGTGAAACATGTTTAACATTAATGTTTCAGAGCTGCACCAGCAAGTAACAACTTATTTCATATTCCCAGTGTTGTTTCATCAAAGCTTGGCATGAAATATTGGTGTTGGGACTTCTGTTTCACCTTTCAATTGATCACCTTGAAGTATTTACACATGACCATAAACCTAACAGATTCCTGCCTGACTCCAGAGGTAAGAAGTAGAACTATAGGCATTATGACTGAAACTTGGTTTTGCCAATACAAGGAGTGTTTTTTTTTTTCTTTTTTTTTAAGCTTTCTAAGTCAAAGTTTCAATCCACAGCTAAAGAAGTTAGAGGTTGACAGGCAACAGATGAAAACATCCATCTTACTCTTTAGTTCACATTAGTGAAACGGAAATTACTAACTCTACAAAAGTCAGTTTCTCACTTGTAAAGACATATCTAAATATACTAAGTGAACAATACACATTTCAGTCAAGCAGCAATGTCCGACAAAGACCGGGAACAAGGTCTCACTCCAAAGAGAAAATAGAGTCTTTAGTCCTAAAGCAGGCCAACCAGAGAGAGAGAGTTTTGGTTAAATGGTAGTAAGAGTCAGGGCACAAAACTGGTCTAAGTTTCCATCAGTTGAGTTTGGTTCATTAGAGCACTACAAATGCTCATCAGAAGTCACAATTCATGGAGCTGAAGAAATGGCTTTAAAACAGCACCAATAGACTCAACATTAATCAATTATCATGTTTCTAAATGCATCATTGTCAAGAAAAAACGCAGCATGCCTAGAGGCTGAGAGATTTTAAAACTATTAAGATTATTACCAAACATGCAACACTGATATTTGTGTTTTATTATTAGATTTTTATCTATTATCTATTTCCTTAAAATGAATGAATTTCTATTACAATCTGATAAGATATCTGTAACGGTCTTTGCATGGTTATTGCAGAGATAAAACAAGCTAAATATGCCTGGGTATCTGTATTTTATAAATACATTTTATGAGTGCTTTATATTTGATGTTTAAAATATTTCAGGATTACACAAATTACATGTAATAGTGTGTATTGTACAAAGAGTACATTCATTTTGCAATAAAATTGGGAATTTACAATATTGCTTTAAGCTTTTTTACAGTTTGAAAATATTTTAACTTTTTTTCCTATTGAAACAAACAAATGCTTCTTCATAATTCTCTGGAGTCACTCAAAAGAATAGAATGTCAAATCCCACAGTGTTTGTTTTTTTGTTGTATCTTTTTTTTCTTTTCTTAATGTCTCTCACCCCACTGAATGAGGAGAAAACTAATGAGTCCTCCTGAGATTTCAACCCCTGTTCTCAAAGTTGGGTTATTTTTAGTCTGATCAGCTTTGAGAGGCATGGTCTTTATCCCACATGGTTTATACATCCATTGCATTGCATGATTAAGGATCACAGTGAAGAAATCAGCACGGGTTAGTGATCTTCAGCTTGTTTATGAACATATTGTTTTCAAATAGTCTGCATTTTATTTGACATTAATTATTTCATCTGTCCTTGCACCTCCTACTTAGCTTTAACCCCTGTCTTATGATATGTTTATAAATGTTTTTATCTGTTTATCATTCAATAATTATGAATACCAGATTTCAATACTTTGCACTCATCTTGAACCACCTTTAATATCACTTAGAAACACAAAAAAGTTTAATTTCTACTTTATTGTTCTGATTTCTATGTTACATTGAAGTTAAAATTTTTTGACCCGTTGAGAACTTGCGTGGGTTTCATTCAAAATCATAAGTAATGCTGCAAAGACATTCAAAAACTACTCCTGCAATAAAAAAAAAAGATTAGATTGACTAATTTATAATTTTTTTTGCTAAGGTAAAAAATAACAAATCCAATTGGAGTAAAAGGTCAAAGAGAGACTGATTCAGTAGTCAGGTTTCTTTATTTAAAGTATAAATTTAGATTATCCTGGGCTGAGGTTTGCTAACCTTTGCTCATGTGCGTCACTGTCCTGACAGCCTGTTGCGCAAAATACTCGCTATGCACTAGTTTTAGCCAATTTTTAGTTAATTGCAGTCAGCATTGATCTCATTGGCCTGCTGATTTGTAGTTAACCTACAATTGAGCTAAAGAGATGCTATTATAAATCAGGTTTTTACTGCTCTTCACAGACAAAAACTACTTAAGAGTGCTTCAGGAAGCTTATGATCTCATGAATCAGGCATAAAGAAAATGTTGAAAATAATAACACCTAAAATAAAGTAGTGAAGTAGAAAAGTCCTCAAATTAAACACAGAAAAGCACAGACAACAAAATCCAATTGTATAAAGCCAAAGAGAACAGAGATTGGGTTGTGTCGTTAACCAGTCCAAGAAAGAAACAGGGAGATCCTTCCCATCGGCAACAGTCTCCAACTCATTTCACTGAGACCTCAGGCCAAAATTGTTCGACTCAGTGACTTAACTTGGATGTTAGGTGTTATAGAAGTAAACTGGTTCTCAAAACAGAGGGAAGCAATCACCAGCAGAACGCTTATCTCACTCTGTACCTGTATTTGAATGCTGGAGTTATGGCAAACAATATCAAATAGACCAAAGAAAATTAATCTGTTATTTTTCTTCTATTTTTGGGTTGACTAGAATTGCTCAAAGATGGTAGCACATAGATTAATACTAGTTGAAAAAATACTATTGGTGCTGAAACCGGTGCAGCCCTGTGGTCATCGTAGTTGTGGTAACCTTATTTTCATGTTTCTCAATGTTCTGAGTTAATAAAATACCCAATCGTGGATTTACAATTTCCGTCAGCGTAGGTTTGTGCCATGAGTAACATTACTTGAAATTTTGCCAAACATACACAGTCATTGAAATGTTCACTGTTTGGTGGACAGGTGCAGCCTTGATAAGCTCATATCTCTGGACTCCATGGTTAATCATTGACAGAATGAGAGTCTTTGTGCCAGCTCCCCGGCTGATTCAATGAATCAGAGGAGGTGTGCGATGAGTAAGCAGAGTAATTACAAAGGAACCATCATCATCACAGCAGTTATGATCCAGCTGATTGTGAAGCAAACACAGAAGGCAATTTAGTGTGACAGATTCCTCAGTTTTACTTCTTTTTGGGAGTATTCGTCTTTTCTGTAGTTTGCTTTACTGACTACAATACCGACTAACCATTTGTAACACCCTGGCTGCATTCCATGTGATGATGAAACAATATAATCAGAGAACAAATAATTCAAGCACTTTTTAAAACTAACAGCTCAAATCCTTTATGAGAGAATTAACTTATTAAATAGAACGATTGGCTCAGTTATGCTTGCTGGATGCTTCCAACACAAAACCTTACCAGTTATTTTTAACTTGTTTATTTTATTCAGACTTACAAAAGAAATCTGTATGCACTGCACTGAACTTAATTTGTCTTTTAAGTACCTACTAGCTTTTTCTTAGATACAAATCCTTCATGTGCAGAGACCAATACCAATGTGATCTAAGAAAATTTCAATGAAAAGCTCATTTAAATTGGCAATTGGCAATACGGCAAATGTCTTGAATGATACTTTTTACAGTAAAGTCATCATGACTTTATCACAATTTCCTACAACAGAGAATAACGTTTTTGAACAGGTTTGAATCAGGTTGGACATTTTTCTGACATGCTAAAGTACATTTGCCATTGAACAGATTAAGTTCCTCTCAGTCTGTGTGTTGCCAAAACAAAACATAGTATTTAAATTCAATGTTAAAACATCACAGTTGCTCCTGCTACATAAGTCATAATCAATCAATCAATCAATCAAATTTTATTTGTATAGCACATTTCAGCAGCAAGGCATTTCAAAGTGCTTTACATTATAACAAACACAAAAATGTCATCCATCATTAAATTAATTTAGAATTAATGATGGAACTTGATGCCCACACTTAAATCAAATAGATTAAATCAGAGGAAATTGCAAGACTGAACTGATGTTTTTTGAAGGTATATAAGTAATAGAAACAATAAAAATCCCTATTTTGTTAGCGACAAATATAGCAGCTGTGACTGCTGGGGGTTTTACACAAAGACAGGAAATGAGAATAAAAAAGTAGGTACAGATATAAAGAACAATAATCTCCCCACAGCTGGTTTTAAAATGCATATTAAGGGACTGAATGCTTCATTTCCCCACCAGATGACAAAAGTCCTGTTGGCAATCTATTAGAGTTGAACACAAACACACAGCAAGAGCAAAAAGGACAAGACGACAACAGACAATAATAAGAAAGAAGGTTGAACTGCACAGATTGAGGTTAATGAACTAACAAAAAGACACATGATGGGATTTCACCCCACATCTCACTGGCTCACATGATAACTGTAGATGTGGTTTGTGACTGGAATCACAAAAACCGCAGTGACATTCAGCCTACAGGCCAAATGGGCTAATAGGCTCTACCCTGCTTATCAGTTCACTTCACTGTCAACCAGCCCAGAAGACACGCACGCACACACACACACACAAAAACACACACACACAAAAGCTTAAGGGAAAAGAGTAAGAATATAGAGTAAGTAAATACTTTCATTAATGAGTGAGGATGTTTACTGACCTATGATCTGATATCTCCTAAATATAGTCAAAGTTTTGCTATTGGAAACTCATCTTGTGCTCAACCTGTCACTTGGAAACAAAAAATGTTCTTTTATAGCTTGCATTAAAATAATATGCATTAACACACTTTATCCAAGCCTGAGAATTAAAAAAAAAAAAAAATTGGCAGAAGCACTGATCTTTTTTCACAGTCATTAAAAAGTTCTCAAATAGATTTTATTGCCATGTAATATATGCTAATTGATAATGAAGTGTATTAATCAGGATATAGTCACCTTTAAAAATCCCAATGTGAGAATGATCTTGAGGAAACTCTGATGACACAAGCTTATTTTAAACTGGTCAATTATACGGATCTGTGCATGACCCTGGAAGAACCTAAAAGCTAAATTTGAAAAGGAATCTACAAGCAACTACAGAAACATAACTGCTCTCTGCTATTTATAGCATAGACAAAGTTTTACATATTTGTTTTTTCCCTCTGTAAACATACACCAGCAGCTATGTATAAGCACAGTTTTCTCTACAGGCACACACTTTCCATATTTGGCAAGCCTCAGTCTATACTTTCAGTCTACTGTCTTTAAGCAGTTCAGACATTCATGCCTTGTATATTTTTTGCTCACTCTCAGTGTAAAGCTCTATCTCAGAAGTATGCTCTTGAGGCCTCAAGATCTAATATGTTCTTAGACTCTATCCTGGATGAAAAAAAGTTATTCAGCTAGTGTACTATAAAATATAAAAATCTGAAGGGTTTCCCCACTTGGGAATAGAAACAATAAAAGTAGAAATCCAATCGCAATGCAGAGTATTAAAAAAATCCCTTTAAACTAGAATTAATGGCATAAGATTTTGAAGAGACACAAATGACCCTTTTTAGTTGTAAAGCCATGTGAAAGATTTGAAGGGGGGAAATGAAGATAAATAATAATTTACCTCAAAGAACAAAACCTGTGAAAGTTTATGCTATTTGCATAATCCCTGCCAAATCTCTGGAAAAAAAAAACAAACAAAAAAAAAACAATGTTCAGGGATTCAGGATGTTTAAACTTTTTTTAATTTATTTGTTTAACAAGTTTAGCAAATTTTGCCTGGACAGGTTGCCAGTCCCATCACAGGGCTTACTTGAACTTGAAACAAATGTCACTCTATCAATTTGCAGGGAGTGGTTGAAATAAAATAGGAGAAAAATGGTTTTCAGAGAGGAAGATAGAAAAAAGGAAAAGGAAAAGATAGGAAATGAAAGCTAATTTAAAAGGAAAAAAACATGAGTAGAGTTTCATGGTCTTATTTTCTTGCTATGCAATTAGCAAAAGTATTTGAGGATTAAACATGAGCACCCAGCTGGTTTTGAACAATGCAGAAGCTTCAGAGCTCATTACAAAACAACATTTGTCACAGTAGAAAAACACCAATCATTAGTAATACAAAATCATTTACTATATTAAAATGGCATGACGTGACTGTAAGAGATCTTTGTGTGCAGAACAATATTGCTTGCTCCTCTAAATGATCAGAATAAGCCACCTTTTGTCCTTTTTCACAAGTACAGTCCTTTGCCAGTATGCACAAAGTATAAACATATTTACACATGTTAAAGGGAAGAAAAATCACAACATAAGCTGTTTGCACTGTATGCATAATGTGACAGAATATATATTTTGCTATAGTATTTGATTTAGTTAGGAAAAACCATTAAAATTTCTGGCTACATACGGTACAGATAATTTCTCTGTAGAATATCAACATAAACATGTTGCCATATCGGTTCATTCCTTTATTTCTAGGTTTGTAGTTTTTTTTTCTTGTGCTCGGTTATTTGTGGATTTAGAAATATGCTCTTAGATCTGTGGTAGTCTTTCCCCTTTGGGTTCTAGTTCCTTTTGAGTATTTGTTCAGAAATACAAACATTGCATGAGGGAGAAATCCCCACTACTCTCTTCAAGACTGCCTTAAAATGAATATTTGAAGCAATTTGTCCAGCACTGCTGAAATATACAGCCTACCTAGCCTTAGACAATTGTAATAGGTAATAACTTCTAATGTGAGAATTGCTGCACCTGTTAAAGAGAACTACCTATGATTCGGGATTTGTACCTAGAATTCAGAAACATAGAATGCTAGACAGAATTTGATCTAGAATTTTAGGTATCCCAAGGTATTGCTTGGGATAATTAATACCTTATCCAATACCTTGATAAGGTATTGTCTGGCCAGTCTCTGGCCAGTCTCCTGTATTGTCTGGCCAGTCTCCTGTCTGGTGGCTTTTAAAGGAGTCTCTGGCACTGAATGGGAAGTCGGTTGGTCTTTTCACATTATAACTTGTTTTGTAGGTGTTTTTCTTAGACAATTTATGGTAAAGTAACATTACTGTCAGCTGCCAGATTTAGAGCAACATTATGGGGTGGCAAATTCTAGGATTAGACATCACGTCACACCTTTGTGCCTTAACTTTTTCAAAAGAAATGATGCACTCTTCCAATATGCATATAGTGACTATCGGTAAGATTTTGTTTTATTTAAATCACTCTCAAATTATCAAACTGTAACCAATCCACTTTTGACTTTCTCTAAATGACAGCTGATCAACACTTTTGCAGAAGAATATACAGAAAATAAGTCAAAAACAAATCTTACAAAGAATGAGAGCAATTTTATGATAACTTAATTATTGATTTAAACAGTTGGGATAAGTGCTGTTCATTGTGAGGAACTACACTTGCCAAATAATTGCATTTTTTGAAGGAAGCTCTTTGAGAGAAGGCATGAGTGAAACAGAGAGAACATAAGTGCAGAACTCAGGGGAAAGGACAGAAAGGTTCACAGAAATTGCATTTTGATTTACAGCTTTAATTAGAGGTTCATGCCTGTTGCATGGTGAGGGGATTCCAATAAAATATTCAGCAATCCAATCAGAACCCTTGATTTCTCTTTTGGATTTTCACTAATGAAGAGATTCATAAGTCAGGCACAACCAGGATTTGTTTGACATTTTGGATGTGTGTGTGGGGGTGTGTGAGTGTGTGTATGTCTCTATCTGATGTTTCAGAAGTTAAAATTAAAGTAGTTGTCTCAGAGTTTCTTTCAAGAGTTATTCTCAAATGACCAAGGCAATGTGTGCTGCGTAGAGGCACATACACACAGAACGAAAGTCCAAGATATTCTTTCAAAGAGTCCTGAGGAAGCAGAGTCAGCAACCCATAGATGCACACACAAGCAGATTGTTTATTGCTCTACTTCTATGGCCCCATAAGAGATAAACAGCATAAAAGCAAAAGAGCACAAATGCACAGAAGATAAACGATTCTGTAAAACAAAACACACATAAACATAGACAGGTAAACCTTTTGTACAGCAGGATCTGTCCTTTCCTGTCCTGGGTTCAAACCTGGGACCTGGCCTGGCCGACTCGAAGTAAACTACTGATTATTTCATTGGCCTTAGGAGTGGGTACATTAGCTTACCATTCATGTCATCTTGCCCTGGCCTCTTCAGCATTGTACTTCTGGATGATCCGGTACAGACTTCCATAGTTTTTTGTTGTATTTCACCTGGCAGTATGTACTCTTCGTTCAGCATGCTGCCCTCTATCTACCAATTGCTGCCATAACTCAGTAACTTTGATGACGATAAGCAGCAATATGATCTCAATGTTGCCCTTTATTGTGAGAGAAAATAAATGAAATCACATACACTTTTTAGATGTGACGATCCCCACTCTCTGTTGATTCTGCACTCTGCTCAGAGTAAGCGCAACTAGGGTGGGTATTTCAATATTCATTTGGGAAATAAAACAACACAAATGTTTCTCAATATTATTGAACCACACATAAACAAATATAGATTCATTCACATATAGAAGTCCAAGAAACCATAATACCTACTCTTGAGGGATAAAAGAAGATTATGACCAATTTAAGCAGACATAGTTGTATAGAACGAAGACCTGAAAAAAGGATAGACAGGAAGCAGATGAAAGAGCTGTGAAAAAAATGAAAGACTCAGTGGAAGAAAATGTAAAGGGAGCAATTTAAAACGAGAGTAAAGCAGAAAAGACTAGTGTGAAACTGGTATTTTAGCCACTGTAACGTTAGAAGTTGATTTCTGTTATAAAATGTTAAACATAGTATTTTAAACTATGACCAGTAAGAACAACTATTACATTTCTTCCAAACTCTAGCTAAGAATTGGGGCAGAGCCAGGGAACGATTGCCGATTTGACGATTTGACCCAGGTTTAGCTCAATTAAATCCTAAAATGTTCAAATTTTTTCTGCCCATCAACTTTAAGAAAAAAATAATCACTCACTGTCAAATATACCAGACACACAAACAGATGCTACGATGAAGATTAGAAATATTGTCCACTTTACCTGTCAATGGTCATAATGTTATTATTATTAGTTAGACTAGTATCTTATAATTTGTGCCAACAATTTTAGCTTGAGGATTTTGCTTCTGAATAAAAAATACACATGTACAAGGAGAACATGGAGATTCTATCTATATTTCAAGCTCTGTGACTGTTAGGAAAATTTTCTAAGTGACTATGTGAAAAAGCCCAACCTCTTTCCTTGTAATCTTAATAAAAGGCCGTTGGAGGCTGAGAGCCAACGGAGTTGTGCCCAGACAGTGTTTGACGGCGGTTTCTCCGTGTCTGGCTCTGCTCCCCTTCTCTGCAGAAAAGTAATTTGTGTCTCTGGTTGATTCTTGCAGGTTAGGAACCAAAAATAAACCTAACGGTGACATATTTCTACCCAGAATGCATTGATTGTAGTCTTTTAGGGATGTTACGTGTTTGCTGCAAAGCAGAAACTATCCTTGTCTCAGACACTGAGTGTGTCTACTGTTTGGGTAATCCAAATATCTCTCTGGCTTTGCGTCTATACATATCTACTGGAATTTATCATTGTTTCACTGTCTGCACACTAATTAATATGCATGGCAATTGTACAGTGCTTTTCATTTGATCATTATAATAACATATATTTGTGTTTGCATCACCAAATTATGCATCTGTTAATTATTTAGACATTCAAAGTGTAACATTTTGCTCTACTGATGCAAAACACGAGCATAGGGAACGACAAATACAAGCCACAAACCATTAAGACGAAGTAAAACTCTACCTATGGGAAATATCATCTTCACTTTGTGTACAAATCCAATTTTGAGTTTGAAAAAATAAATCCACATGGGACAATATGTAAATAGGCAAATGAGTATTTTCTTACAAATGACATGCAAAGGCATTACAGGTGAAAAAGGGCAAGAGATTTAGGTTCATTTACTGTAAGCACACTAGAGTTTTAAAGCAGGAAGGTTCTGTGAAATCTGGCAGATTTTCAAAACACTGATCACATAGGTGTATGCAAACATGGCAAATATCCTGACTGTTTGGAGAATACAAATGACTTTAAAAAAGAAAACAGGTAAAACAGCTTTAAAACCTTTACAGTTTTACAGCTGTAAAAGTTTTACAGCTTTACACTCAAAAAGCTGTAAAAAAAAAAAAAGCTGTAAAAAGCTGTAAATGCAGCTATCAGCATTTTTTTTTTTGCTGATAGCTGAAAAAAAAAATGCAGCTATCAGAATGCTGCATTTATACAGCTCAGTTATTATTCATGTATATTTTTTCTTATTTTCTTTCATATTAAACTTAATTAGTAACTTAAGTAACTAGTAAGTGTTCAATTACTGGCTTTGTGCATAATTTTTTCCAATTGGTTTAATATTTTTTGAAGTTACTAAACTTGCTGTGAATAAAAATCTCAGTCAAATATTGTAGAAATGCACAGATGTAAAAAGCTGTTTTCTGTGTGTAAATTTTAATACACGTGAATTATCTTTTATAATGTCCTTTAATTCCTAAAGAATACAGTAAAACAGTTCAGCTTCATGAAGCAATATCACTTTCCAGGCTTATGTGCAAAAATAAATAAATATATTGAAATATGTTTTTTCAGTCTAGGCAAGCAGGATTATGACTTTTCTTCTTGGAAGCCAAGGATAAATTAAAGCAATTATTGTTCCCACTACTTCTACATATGCTGTTCTTTCTCACGCCCTTGCCAAATGTTAATGAAGTTGATAACCATTTGACAGATGGTCCATTAAGCAAACACTGGCAGCATATGCCTTGCAGCAGAAATTTTTGCAATAGCCACAGTTTGGCTAAATATTGACTAAAACCCAATATTTACAAAACACAAGAAACACATTGAAGAAGTAGATTCTAAGCAAAACATTTGTGCCTAGTAATGGCCACAGGTAAAGATCTATAAACTCGAGAAAACAAAACATACCTACTTGTCTTACATCTGTAAGAACTGTGGAGTTTTAAACTGCTACACTTTAATGTTCTGGAGAAGATGTTTATGCTGCAGTTTCATTCCTGACTTATATATATATAAAAAAAACTAAAGCGGTATTTTAGTTTTAACTGTTACTTGTATTCCTAGCTCAGCAGTTTTGTTAGCATCACTGCCAATGGAAATACACACTGTTCTTTGCCATTTGTTTGAATATAATGTTTCTGTAAAGTTTCCATATTTGCTAGCTTCCTTATTAAAATATTTTTGATAAGGAAGCTCATCAGAACAAAAGTTTATCAAAAATGTGTCTCTGTTTCACTAGATTTTTATCAACCAATTGCATGCCTCATAGTCAGTCAGTAACTTTATGTAAATAAAACTTCACATACTGACTTTTGAAACAGAAGTGCTAATATTATAGGTCCCAAGAATGATATAATACAACAAATAGAACATCAGTTTTATTATTCTTGCTGTAAGATTAAACCACATTTCCACAGCAAGGGAAAAAATGAACTACTTTTGCTTATTCATTCAGTGGGCCTTTTTTGATTGGGTGACTTGGTTTTGTCATTCCATTCTGTAATACTCATTTCCTGGTATTCAACAGATTCAGTTGGTTATTTGTATCTGACTGAGTCCTGCAGTCAATCTGTCCTTTTCAGGGACACAACCTTGTCTTTCAGATAAAATCATGACCGTTAAGGTGAAGTGGGTTGCAGATGATCAATACTCAGAGCACGCTGAAAACTTAAATTGATGTGGTCTTTGATTTTTCTCAACTCCTCCGTCACTTTGGCAGCTGGCCATTGTAGTAAAATGCTTGCAGACATAGATTTTCGCAAGGCAAAGTTGACAGCCAAAACTCCTACTGTATTGAGTCCTTCAAACACACCGTTACTCATATGTGTGTAGTGTATTGATTCATTTAGAAATGCACCACTTCCAAAAATATATGTTGCTTTCTCTTTCTTTTTTTCTTTGTTTTACATGTGTAGTGGTGTGCTTGAAAATACAAAAGTGACATGAGTTTGGAAAATGTCTTACTTTCTACCTGCAATTATCCTAAGTTAATTTGATTACTGCAACAATTCCCTCATAAGTCTGCCTAAAAGGTCAAACAGCTGCAGTGCCATGCTGCTTGCGTTCTCAAGAAAACTAGAAAAGTAGAGCACATCACCCTCGTCCTAAAGTTCTTACACAGGCTCGCTGTAGCTCATAGAAAAGACTTTAAAATACTTCTGTTAGTTTAAAAACCATAACCAAACATGGAGAAGAACATTCAGTTTTTCTGTTCCTCTAATCTGGAAAAAACATCCTAAATACTGCCAACGTGCTGAAACGGCTTGTTTAAATCAAGGCTAAAACCCCATTTGTTTATAGTATTAATAAGTGAACATACAATAATTCTAGACCTGATTTCAACTTTGCATTATTTTACCACTGTCATGTAATGTTTTTTTTTTTTCTTGTTTGTTCATTGTTTCTTGGTTTGCACTTCAAACTGCCTTGTTGAAGAAATATGAGATGCAAATGAATTTGACAACTTACGTATTGCTTGCTGGTTCTGAAAAACCGTTTTGGACTAATCCCTACATGCACACTTAATTTACTCTAACACTGCTTGACCATAAATGGTGAAATGTTGTCTGTGCTTCCAGTCTGGATTCTTTATCGTTTTATTTGGTTTGAGAGTTTGGTGTCATACTAGGATTTATCACTGGGAGATGCTACAGCTGTGTGAAAAAAAAAAACTAACAACACAAGGACAGACGGGAGAAACAGAATGTGATTGATACTGTTTGACTTGCAAACATTTGCGCCAAATATTGCTGTTCTCCCTTCACGTCTCATTACATTACTTGGTGTGATGCTTGTCATAATGACAAAATGGCTGTCACCCTGATATAATGACTCCTGTTATGACAGAAAAAAAGACAAAAAAAGAAAAAGTGTTCTTCTACAGGCATTTTGGTGGTTGAGAAAAAGTCATTAACCTGAGATTTGCTTCCTGGCATTTGCATTACAGAAACCCCCTCCTCCACCCCCCGCTAAATTACGTTGTTGGAAGTACTGAGCCACAACCCCATGTTTATAGGCTGAGCTTTTATGCAAAACCCTTGAATAAAGTCATGCATGTGCTCATTATATCTGGCAAGCTGTCTGTATTAAATCTGTTGTCATGACGTTTATTTAAATTAATTGGTGGAGAGAGAATATATGAATTACTTATAGATTTATATAACCAACAAAATTCAAAACATCAATTAAAGCAGGATTTGTTTTTTTTATATATTTTGGTATTCTATCTACATGTAAACAAACATCCAGATTGGGGGGTTTTTTTGACAGAAGATTGGATGTCTCAACTGGCTTGTGGCAAAGTTTTGCAGACAGCTGCTGTCAGCCAGTTAAACAACTTGTTTATCTGAGCATATTTCCAGAACACGCATGCATAATACAGGTGAGGTGATCATTTGGTAAATTATAAAATCTAACAAAGGATTTACTTCCTTAAAGTAGTCAATAGCTTTATTTGAGCTATTTATAAGTCTTACATTCTTCAACTATTTCCAAGTACGCTGCATATCGTTCAAAATGTTTATGAATAAAAAGTAGAAAAAGGCAACCTCACTCTTCGGAGAATGTTGTACTAATGCATATAACCCTTGCTGCAATTATGAAAGAGAGACATATTCACACAGACAACATGCAAAGACATGCAAAGCCCTGATGTAGAGGTAAAGAGAAAGTGAAAGTGATTTTAAAAACTCCTGCAAAGAACACAATGAGAGAGAGAAAGTGAGAGAGAGAGAAAGCGAGAGAGAGAGAGTCAAAAGAAGAACATTTACAACAGTCATTTCCAGTCTCAGCGGATAACATTCGTCAGGTAAGAAGTAACTAAAATTGTTTGATGGAAAGATGAAAATTGGTGGTGTGACTACAAATTATGCATCACAAAGTCTACTTTTTGAGTTTGCTTTGATTGTGTTGAAAAAGGCTTCTGTCGCCTGTATCTTCTTTTGTTTGATCAAATCCAGCTGATCAAAGTTCTGATCAAGAACACAAGTAATTAGAGTCTTAGTGGTTGGTTGGAGGACGAAACGTTTAAAGTGTAAACTTTAAAAAGTGCTCCACATTTTAGTTGTTCTCATGAAACTGCCAAAACAAACTTAAGCTGTGTCCATATTACACAACTTCAGTGGTGCAATAGGTATCAAAAAACTACAGACAAAGTTTAACATGCTCAGATAGCTTATTTGAACAAAACAAACAGTTTAAAAGTAAGCTGAGTTTTAGTACATTTCAGTGGTGAAATAATCTATGGATGATTGTGAAAGTATGTGCTGTAAAAAAAAAAAAAAAAAGATGTAAAACAAATTTTTTTTTTACCTATATTGTCAAGTAGCTTCAGAGAGAGAGAAACGGACCAGAGAGATAATATACAGGAACTAGCTTTATAGGCTCCTATAAAGAGCCATTGCACTCCCTCCAATAAAGATAGCTATGGCTACCTAAGCTGCTTTAAAGATTTGAACTTTCCTCATGTCATCCCTATTGGTACCTAAAGTAGAAAAATGGGAAACTTACAAATGCATATCCAAAGTCTGATTTAGTTTTCAGAGAAGCAGGGAAGAAGGATGAAGGTCCTGCAAAACTGTAACTCGACACCTACTTCAGGTTGCAGGTGTTCCTGTTTCTCTGTTGAAGTGTGCCAAACAGGTTCAGTGTCTCCCAAAGAAAACAAAGAAGAAAAGGAAAGTATTAGCTTCGTCTTTGTTTTTAGTCTGTTAAGTGTCCCAACTCAGTAGAAACTCAAGTTACTGAGTTGAATACAACTCAGTAACTTGAGTTGCATTCAAGTTACTGAGCAACTCAAGAGTTTCTCAAACAGTCTTGTAAAATGGAGCCATCAGGTGAACACCCTAGTTTCTGTCAGAACTACGTACATAACTTCTCTTGGTCGCTGTCCAGTTCTGTTAAATAAGAACACAACAAGGACAGTATGATCTGATGAAACCTTCCAGTGGCTTCCTGTGTTTCCTTATGAGTAGCACAGAGGGTGAGGGAGTATGCACAAGACTCTAGGAAATTAATCTGACACTAGAGAATGAACAGACATAAGAATTGTTTAATTGTTTCTCTAATTAAACTAGAGAAACAAGGAATAATTAGACACAAAAATAAACATTCCAAACTAGAAAATCTAAGAAAGGACTGAACTGAAGTAAAACAGAAACATGACTGATGTAATCAAAGAAAATGAACTAATGGACACAGAATGTAACAAAACCCAAAACCAACTCAAAGAACCCAAACTCCCGACACTTCCCTTTTAACAGTAAAATGTCTTGTTTTTTTTCTATTTTTGTCACCAGTAGTTAACAAAAATGGGGAAGGAACAAAGTAAACTGGCACAGGAAGGCTACGTGTTATCAAAAGAAACTGAAAGTGGCATCACTGCTACAAAAGATGACGACACATATTTTATAAAGATGATTCATCTGACAGAGGTAAGACATCAACTGTATGTACACTAAATTAAATAATAAATCATTCGATGGAAGGAAGGTTCTGCCCCTGTTTTTGGTTGCAAAGCTGCAGATTAAACATAATTTACCATTCAGAAGCCGCTTGATGGTCGATGCAATAAACTCCACTTCTTCTTTGGTTGAACAGTTTATCATTATATCTGTTAACTATGATTATTTTCTGCTTGCAGATAGCTAAAACACAACATTTAAGATCAGAATATTACATCAGAACATAAATGAAGGAAAACTTGTTTAATGTAGAAATGTTGGCTTGATGTAAAGAATGTTTATCACCTACTTAAACCTTGATATTTTCAAATGTTTCTTTTAATCTGACCAACAAGCTTCATCAAAATGCATGTTGTAATTCATATGACTATATATTTTTATTTGATGGATGGAGAATATTGTTAGATCAAATCACTATCTTGCAACCATGCTTTGCCTTGCAGCTTCCTAGACAAGCTCTTGCTGCACTAATGTCAGAGATTGAAGTTCTTCGGCAAACAAACCACCCTCATCTTATAAATATAAGAAATTCGTTTAAAGGTATGTTGCTTTATATGTTTAAACCATGTTTTAATGAATATTATATCTATTTTTTAATTAGAAATGTTGAAATATGAAAAAGTAGCAACACAGCCACAAATTGAAAAGGTTCAAGGTTATAGGATATAATTTTCAACTATATGCAAGAGTTGATTCTCTGCGGATTCATCGGCTTTCTCCCACAGTCGAAACACAAGACTGTTTGGTTGGTTAATTTCTCTACATTGCCCTTAGGTATGGCTGTGTGTCTCTGCATGGTTGTTTGTCCTGTATGCTGCTGTGTTTTCTTGTGATGAATTGTCAAACTGTCCAGGGTGTACCCCATCTCTCACCGAATGACTGCAAGAGATTGGCACAGCAAGAACAAGAGGGTATATGGAGGGATGGATATAGTAAATTCTTAGAGAAAACTATATGAAATTCAAAAATGCATATTTACATGAGCTCTGTAAGCTTTTTGTCTGTCTCAGACCTAATAAATTTAAAAAACAAAAAACCTATAACTCAAAACAAGCTTTGTGAATGGCATCATTTTCTGTTAAACTTTCAAGGCTCTTGCTATTTCAACTTTATTTTCTTTAAAAGTATATAATTCCACAGACTGGTTTGTATTTTGAACTTCTTTATATAGCAGTCTTGTACAGAAGACTGCTATATAAGGAATGTTTTTTGCAAACATTTTACTAATCAGAGCTCACAATACAACAGAATATAATGTTTTCATAGTTTAACATTTCTTGAACACTAACTAAGCCATCTTGCTATTACCCAGCAAGATTTTAAGGAAAGAAGCTATACAACAACCTATTAAGTTGCATCCTTGATTATAAAAAATAGCTCAACTAAAAATAATTGTGTGTGTGTCATTAAGATGAAAATCAAAACATCTATTACATAATAATGAAGGAGTGCCAGGGTGGGAGTCTTGCTGATGTTGTTGGAAAGAATCCAGAAGAGTTGCCACAAGAGTGTGAGGTATGTAAACACATTTTAAGACACCTTTTATTGAGATTCTGACAGAATTCAGATTTTTGATGCCAAGAAAAGGGGAATTCATGCCTTTTTTATTTCCTGTCTGTTACTTAGGTAGTAAGCTGGATTGTTGAGACCTGTATGGCTCTCAAAGTCATTCATGAGGCGCATTTGCTTCACAAAGATCTGACTCCAAAGGTACTGCACATATCACACAAGCAAGTGGAAAGGCTGCATTTTAATTTTGCATTTTAACATTAAAAAAGAACTCACAAGTTATCTTCTCAATATAATGATGTTATGGATTGACAAGACATTCAACATAATCTTTTGAAATACTTAAAATGTTTATCCTTCTTTGACTATTTCTTATAGACAACTTTTTCCATTTTCTATAGAACATATTGTTGTCAGAATTTGGATTGGTGCGTTTGGGTGGATTTGGAAATATTCACGAAAGGTAATATTATTCTCAAAATCTATAGTCTGCCAAAACTTACCTCTGGTTTTACAGTAATTGTAGCAATCATTGGATGTTTTCATTGAACATCCTACTGTTCATGTTTATACTACCTCTATAGAGTCACAAAATGCTAATGACATGATGTTACACTGCTAAACAGGAATTTGTCATGTTTGTCAGCTTGTTTTCAAAGAAGAAATTTAAAATGTGAATTATATACAGTATTTTATGTTTTTCTCACAGTTCAAAAGGCCAGTCTGCCGCAAACTCAAATCCAACAATAAATTACCTACCTCCTGAAGTCTTCACGGGGGGAACTTATGATGCAAAAAGGTACTTTTTTTACAGCAATATTAAATTTATTTAAGATTACATTTTGGTGTTTTATAGAGTTTGCAAATAGTCACATAATGTTCTTGTTTATTTTTTTAAAAATATATTAAATAACAATTTTTGCTTGTAGGTTTTATAGGCATTTGATAATTTTCCGTTTACATATCTTGTTGTAGATTATGCATTTCTTTTGTTCAGCCTATAAGAATAAGAGTTGTTGGCTAATTTCATTCAAGTAGGCCTGTTACTACAAGAAACAAAAGCTGAAAAGTACATTAGAAAGATCAGAAATATGTCACTAACACAACTGGCTATAGAAGAAATGAAGAATAATGATCATATGAACCTTTGGGAGTCCTCCCTTCAGTTCATCATGGTAAATGGTAAAATGATCTGTAAAATCTAAAGCACTTTATCAAGTCCAGAGAACTCCAAAGCGCTTTACACTACATTCATGCAGACAATCATACACTGGTGATGGTAAGTTACTATATTGTAGCCACAGCTATCATATGCAGCAATCCCATTTGATATTGGTAATATGTGTTAATATGTGAAAAGCTGAAAAAAGCAACTATTTTTTTCTTTTAATTTTTTTTAGCTTTGAGTTAACTTGAAAACATAACAGAAAATCATTTTTCATCCACTATTGAAAGCATAATTGATGTAAAATTGGATGCATCCCATTTGCATATGAATACATAAATAAGCTGTGTTAAATAATTACATCTTTTTTGTTTTGATAGAGTAAGCAATCAGAAGAAAAACAGAACATATTACACAATCTCCACTCATATTTTATAAAAACAAAGTCAGATGTGTAGTCACCTCAACAGTAGATTCATGATATTAAATATTTTGAGACTTTTTTCTTGTGTTTGTCCTGTATTTTTTTAGTGACATCTGGTCGCTGGGATGCGTACTCTATGAGCTCTGCACGAAACAGAAAGCAGTAAGTTAGCAACACTGACTTGAAATATGTAAAATGTGGGCATTAAAGGGATTTTTTATATGGTTTTATTTTATTTTTACTTGTGGATAATGTCTACAGTTCTGATACAAAATACAATTGGTACCAGGTCAAAATTATATTAGAACAGCAGGTCTTTCAATTGTGCTTTTAAATTTGGCTCTCATGGCTTTAGTACATACGTTTTATACAGTGACAAAAAATTTGCTTATATGTTGAAACATATAAAACCTTGCCTGGTATTGAATTTTTGCTCTTCAGTTCTTTGCAGAGACTACAATCAAGCTCATGCCTAAGATAATTAGTGGTGATTACCCGTCTCCTCCAAGCCATTTTTCATTTGAGCTTTGTGATCTCCTGAGTGACCTTCTGAAAAAAGTGCCTGAAGAAAGACCAACAGCCTGTGAGATCCTGCAGCGCCCTATCATCATCAGGTGTCTTAGAACTAAGGTATAATATTTCCATTTTTCCAATTATTGCAGTGTAGTCTATAGGTGCCCAAGTAAATTCTTCAAGAACTAATGTTCAGAAACATGTTCAGAAACATCTCTGTATCTATACACCAGAATCAAACAGCTGAATTATCTCAGTTGGCTCTGCTGAGGCCTGGTAACAAGCAGTCCATTTGATCCAGGTGTGTTAGAAAAGAGACACATGGGGCGTAAGGTAGTGCATAGAGGGCGTCAGCAAATTGCTCTGATCTTAGGTGTGTTTCTACAAGGTTTCCTTTTGTGTGGTTTCAGAAACTGTGTTTGTTTTTTATTTGTTGTTTTAGTGCCAAACAACTGTGGAGGATCTTCAGAAGAAGAAGCTGGAGAAGCTGAAAGCTCTGGCAGATGGACTGGAACGTGTTCATGAAGGCACTACCATCGGCAGCCTGACAGGAGGAGTGATTGGAGCCGTGGGAGGAATTACATCCATAGTGGGGCTTATTCTGGCACCCTTCACTTTAGGAGCCTCACTTATTGTCACTGGAATTGGTGTGGGGGTGGGTGCTGTTGGTGGGGTCACTGCTGGTGCCTCAAACATCACAAATATGATCAACCAGTCTTCTGATCGTAAAGCAGTTCGCAGTATCATTAAAGAAATAGAACAGAAAATTAGTGCAGTGGTGACATGGCTCTTGGAGATTAACAGTGGTCTGCAGGCCATCAACAGCCAGTGTCCACAAACACCTGGCACTGATAGCAAGTTTACAGAGGAAAACCTGAGGAGGGTTGGCATAAGAGCTGGAAAAGGGCTTGGTGGCATTGCTGAACTGGTCCGGTTGGTTAGAGTGGCTAACATTGGTAAGCTTGCTGCACAAACCTCAAGGGCAGTGCGTGTGGCAGAAGTGGCAACAGGTGTGCTGTCTGGTTTGTTTGTAGCTGTGGATATTTTCTTCATCGCTATGGATGCAAAAGAGATTCAGAACATTAAGGAAGCCAGGGAAGCAGAGAAGCGAATTGAGCCTCCTTCTGCCTCCGAGTCTGAAACTGGAGACTCAATGTCAGTCTCTGATCAGGCAACACTGTTGTCAAACTCACTGATGCAAGAGTCTGACAACGGTGAAAGTGACCGTGTGGCAGAGGAGGCGTCTTCCCCACCAACTGAAATCAAATCTGAGATCATGAAATTTGTCAAATCAGTCAGGGAGGCAGCACACAACCTGGAGCAAGTCCTGGGTGAGTTAGCCACTATCATTTCATCTATCCCTTTGTTTCAGGAAGACAATGATCTGGAATGGCAGAATATGGAATTGATGTAAGCAAAATCACAGCTTTAAAATGTTTTTGTTTTGAATTGCATTTGTTCTATTGTACAGCAACACATCAAATTTGGGTATGAGGAAATGTGCCATAATTGGTAATTAATTACGGTAGTATTATTTTATCCTCAGCAGAATTTCTCCTCCTTTAAGTTTTCAAACTACTAAAAACTGAAATTTATGCCTTAGATTTTCTTTTATAAGTATTACTAGATTATGTTGAAATTCTCACAAGCTTTCAAAAGAAACTCTAATCAATGATTTTGAGAATATCTTGACATTATTAACAAACCATGTTTTCAAATATTATCACTGTTTGTATGTTTGCTTGTTTGAAAATTTGAATATTCTAATGTGATCCTAGTCAAATATTTACATATATGTAGTATATCAAACATACAAATATATTTTTTGGGTGCAAGAATAATTATTAATACTTCAACAATCATTGTTTGGATGATCTTGAAGAAAATAAATATATTCTAAAAATTCTGTATAAATGTCTTGTCCTATGTGCTGTTGCTTTTGGAATTTCATATAAGTATTTGTCATAAGGCTCGAGGTACATGCACGTTCCCTAGGTTGGTTTTACATTCTCAAACTGTGGTACAAGCAGTGGTTTTCTTACAGACAGAGCTGCCTTCTCTCATTATCCTTTTTGAACTGACATGTATGATATCAAAAGCACCATGGTGGAGCTTATTTAAACCCGACATTTACATTTGCCAAGAAGTTAATCCTCACTCAGATTGCATGCAGAGTGTAAATTTTCATATTTTTATACAGATTCTCAATTGAATTTAGCCACATTCAAGTCTTTTCCAGCATTTTACAGGTTCTCTTACAAGATTTTGCATCATACACCTTCCCATCTACTGTGACCAGCTTCCATTTAAAAAGTATCCCATTACCCCTCTGTTTCATGACGGAGATTTTTAGGGCATTAATTTTCTGTCACACAAAGCACATGCAGGGCACATATCTGTCAATATTCACACAGTGGAAATTTGTTGTTAACTGTGTTTATTCTGATAGTGTGATTATGCATGTGTTTGTTTAACTGTTTTAATTTTATGTGCATTATTTTTACTGCATGCGCAATAAAACATCCTAGTTTTAAATTACTTTTAATCCACTATAGTTATTTGGACCTGGACAAATTGCTTGACGTTGGTTGATGACGGTCACTTGTGGAGTTGTGGGTGTGCCTGGAAGTGGCCTATAAGCTGTTTCCTAGACCTGCTAGTGAAGCTGGCTGAACATCTGAAAGGTGGAGATCTCAGACTGCAGTAGAAAGGGAACATATAGCAGCCTGAAGCAACGAAAGGACAGTTTGTTTGATCGCCAGATGTAGACGACCGATCGGCATGATCTGCCGTTCCGTTCCTGCAGCAGAAAAAAATACAATCAGTGGAACCCAACATGTTAACAGCAGAGCAGAGATGAACCTCTCAAGCGTCTGTGAATTCTGCTTTCCACTGACATCTGCAGGGTTTGGCCTCATAGGTCGCAGAGGAGATTGGCTGGCTCTGTGGACATTGCTTCTGGCCAGCACCTGTTTTTGTTTACAGGTAGTGACACGATGGAGCCCATCAATGAGTGAGAGCTGCATGTAGTGGATCTCAGCTATACTTTGGTGCGACGGAGTCAATAAACACGACTGTAGGAATATATCTTAAAGGTTCCATCTTCTCCTGAATTGAACTGACATGGTTGAAGCTTCTTAAGAGTTATTTTTAACTGAAAATATAGAGAACAATCTCATCCCGGATTGTGGTGACATTTTATAAAGTTGTTTTAAGTTTAGTTTTTAAATAAAACACTTTTTTAACTATTGAAATACATTGCCGATTGTCTACAATATGCCTCTGCGAGATGTATAAAGAAGGACTCTAAGATAAACTTAAATAAGTAAACATATTAAATAATCCAAATAAATTCACATATTAATTAATCCATTATACAGACTGGTGTGGAGGGACAAAGAAACTGGAGTAATTCTGTCTCTTCATAGCAGTGAAGGCAGCATATGAACAGCTTTCCATATTCGGCTTTTCTATGCTTAACCATCACTTGTGTACAAAGGTGCATTTGTTCCAATGCACCTCAAGAGTCCATATAGAATAATACACATTTATAAGACATTACATACTTTCTAAATATGAAGTCTTACGGTTTCTGCTACATGTTTAAATGGCTCAAAGCTGCAGTAAAAAGAACAAAGCAGTTAAATGACCACCATATGTTTAACTGGAATATGAAAACCAAACTACTTTCAACTTCTATGAAATTGTCACGTTTGCATTAATTAGCAGCTAAATCTTAATATCTGTTGGGTTAATAATCCGACACCCCTGAGTCATCACAGCTGTTTTATTTACTGTTACTGATTAATGTGCACTGACATTTGTGTTTTTCAATTCCTGTTTAGGAGAACAGGCACTGAATAATGAACATAAATTTAAAAGTAGTATAAATGTTGTAGTGTGGTAAATAATACTTAGCACGCTGTTACAACTGGCTGATGGTCATAACAAAACAGGAGACAATGGCACAAGTAAAGGTGCATGATGGAAACATTTATTAAAAGATAAAATTAACAAAAACTGCAATGGAACATGAGTGCCAGTGTTCCATTGCCAGTGCTTGAATGGGTTGTATTTATGTGTATTGGAGTGTTAAAATGTTAAAAGGACAAATGTGCATGTTAAGGAGCCAGAAAGTGTGGACACAGAGAGAAGGAGCACAAGTGCAGATACATACAAACACCTTTTGCCCATTTCATTCAGTTGGGGGGCTGTATTATTCACCACAGATGCCTCTTCACATCAAACACTCTGATCTATAAGTTTTATTTTTTATTTCCTCTGACAAGAAATGTAACACAAATTCATTTGGAGATAAACTACTCGGTCAAATAAAGGCAGTGTTATATTCACTTCATTTTGTTGTCCATTCCAGTAAAGCTATGTGGAAAAAGTATTTTACTAACTTGATTAATTCACTGCATCTTTGTTCATCAGAAGCTGTAATTAAGTGGTTTTTGGTTCAAAAGCTCTGCAGAATAAACTGATAATTGGATTATTGTCCATGATGAGATGGGATGTATTTCAAACCTGTTTTTAGGTACCACTTTAATCAAGAGTGTTTTTCTTATGATTTAAGTTTGTTTACAAAATAGTTGTGTCCCTGTGTGCATATCAACAGCATAAACTTTGAGACTAATTTTGATTTAATTGGGATACATTTATTATTAATTCATTAGTTGTTCATTGAGATATGCATTTTGCATGTAGTACATATATGCTCCAGATAGATAGATAGATAGATAGATAGATAGATAGATAGATAGATAGATAGATAGATAGATAGATAGATAGATAGATA
>CAEFZY010041615.1:0-19812 GCA_903066815.1 Brachyrhaphis roseni
TTCAGGTGTGGTGCAGCAGAGGTGCATCTAAAAGTTGCAGGACACCGGCCCTCGAGGACTGGAGTTTGACACCCCTGGTGTAGACCCTATGAAGGAAACCTGATAGTTGTGGTCTTATTGTGAAGAGTATTGTGTTCTGTCACAATACAAAAATGGTTCAGAGAAGGGGTTCGATCCATCTTACTATCTCTGGGAAGTGACGGGCAAACGAGTCCATCCCTGTGGACTTGACCAGCCTCCTACCCATGTCTTGGTGCCACAAGCCACCAGTGTCCGCTTCCTGCAACTGACACCAGGGTGAAAGAGCTGCTGCTGTTTTGTGGGATGTCGATGCAGGTGTTCTGGCAGCTGCCACTTTCCATCAAGTAAATGCCGTCAAGTAAAAGCTTGAACTAAAAGGTTCCTGGAGATTTGTAGAATCTCATGTTCTGTTCTTTAGACATAACTACCTGTAGACTCCTTCCTCTCCTAAATCTAATTGACAGCAACTGTAAACACACCTCACTTTCAGAATCTACTGCTGATGGAGGGCTTTAACTGACTCATGCTTGGTTCTGAGTATTTATGTGATGAACTGATCACACTTTATGGTTTTTAGCAGACCATGGTCGTTGCCTCTGATTGAGCTAACGTTTATTTCCTCGTGCAGCGAGAAGTGACGAAGGAAGCAGCAGTTCTCAGAGTGCGTGGACTGAGACCCCGGTCTCCCAGGAGACCAGCGGCGCCTCGCAGATGGCTCCGGACTCGCCCTCCAAGCAGCTACCGGAACAGATCTCCTTCTTCAGCGGGAATCCGTCGGTGGAGATCATCCATGGCATCATGCACCTCTACAAGACCAAGTGAGTCGTTGTGGGTTCTGAAAACTGATACTGGGTTCCGTCCGCTTCCAGCCTGGAAGACGATGGAGTTTAAAATCAGTATTTTTCAGATCTGGATAACTATGGAGGAACAAAGAAAAGAGAAGGGATTTTATTTCCAGTCCAGTATCACACTTTCTAAATAGCTCCTCTCTTTTTTCTTCCTTTCTGATATCCTTCTTTCCATCTTACCTTCATCTCTCCTTTCTTTTTCCTCATTCTCTCTCTTATTTCCATCCTTTTTTCATCTTTTTTTTGTCCTTCCTTATCTTCTTTGACTTACTTCCTATTTTGTGTCCTTCCTTCTATCTTTCCTCAGTTTCTTGTGTTTTTCTATCTTCTTTTCTTATTTGATTCCTTCTACTTTAGTTCCTCTCTTGTTTCCTTAGTTGTCTTGTTTTTTCCTTAATTCCTTCCTAGTTTCCTTCTACCTTTCATTAGTTCCTTGCTCGCTTTTTCTTCTTTCCTAAGTTCTTTGCTTGTTTCCTTAGTACCTTTCTTGTTTCCTTCTATTTTCCTTAGTTTTTAATATTTTTTCATATCTTCTTTTTTAGTTTCTTCCTTATTTCCTTAATTCTTTCCCTCTTTCCTTTTTATTTTTTGTTTCCTTACTATGTTTTTTCCTTGTGTCCCTCCTCCTTCATGTCTTTCCTTCCTGTAAATTCATGGCTGATGTGTCATTTTTGTATTTTATATTTTAATTGATTGTAAGGCGCTAAGAGCTCTGGATATTCAGGTTTTTCAAATCTGTCACAACCCTTAAGCCTGATGTGAACTGGGATCTCCTGCTGCTCTCCTTAACTACTACTAATACAGCATTAAAATAAATAAATAAATCAATATTTTTACAAATGCAAAACGCCTCTTTTCGTCCAATCTGGCCGCAGTAAGATGACGTCGCTGACCGAAGACGTGCGGCGCAGCGCCATGGTGTGCATCCTGACTGTGCCGGCCACCATGACCAGCCATGACCTCATGAAGCTCATGGCTCCGTTTAACGACGTCATGGAGCACATGAAGATCATACGGGACTCCACTCCCAACCAGTACATGGTTCTCATCAAATTCTCCTCTCAGGTAACTCCGTCTGCTATTAAAAATATTTTGCTGTCTGGTTGTTAATGGGTTAATCCAAATCTGCTTTGTTGCATTTGAGGCAATAAAATGTTTTATTTATTTATTTAATTAATTTAAAAGGAAATTTAATTTTAGCATTTGCAAAATAGATTTCTTTAAATAGAAATCTATTTAAAGAAATAGATTTCTTTAAAGAAATCTATTTCTTTAAATAGATTTAAAGAAATTTAAATCTATTTCTTGTAATATAATATTGCAAAAAAAATATTCCAGTTTGTTTTTCTGCTTAACCGATTAATCGACAGCTAAGATGATCGTTAGTTGCAACCCTAATTTCCAAATGGAAATTATCTCGGCATTTTCATATATTTGGGTGTTGCATACCCAAATATATGGGTATATATTTGGTTTTTCCTTTATTGTAACAATGTAACAATAATAAAACTCCATATGGGCCTCTGAGTTTTACAATGTTTTACAAACATTGATTTACATCCTAAATCTTTTGGGTTTGCTACTACTACTACTGCTCTATTTTTATTTATTTTGGTGAGCATTATTAACATTCTGAAAGTCGGATCAGCCAATCTGGAGCGCCTCTGCCGCTCCAGGTAACTGAGCCGTGACTCGACCGTTTCTCAACACGCCGTCTGCTTTGCGTCTCCCAGGCCGACGCCGACAGCTTCTACACGGCTTGTAACGGACGCCAGTTCAACTCCATCGAGGAAGCAGTGTGCCAGCTGGTCTACGTGGAGCGAGCGGAGGTCATAAAGTCTGAGGACGTAAGAATGCTTGTCGTTTCCTTCTGAACCTGCTGCTTCGCTCTAATTCCGAGAACAAATTCCCACAAGGCAAGAGGCTCACAGGTCTGTTAGTGAGCCATCAGTTTAAGGTGATGCGTGTTTGGACAGACGGAGGCTCAGACATGCAGAGCTTTGGGCTCAAAGAATTTGTTGGATCCGTATTTAACATTTCAACTTTATTTCAAACAAAACTAGCTTTACTAGCGTTTCAACCCCGACCTTCGACCTTTCCTGGTTTTTCCTTCCTCTGTATGTTTGATTCCTTCAAATCTGTTCTGCTGCAGGGAGCCAGCCTGCCAGTGATGGAGCTGACCGAGCTGCCGAAGTGCACCGTGTGCCTGGAGAGGATGGACGAGTCGGTCAACGGCATCCTCACCACCCTCTGCAACCACAGCTTTCACAGCCAGTGTCTCCAGCGGTGGGAAGACGCCTCGTGAGTCAAACACACAACCCTTCCTTCTCCGAAACGTTGTTTAACACCTGGTTAGCGTCTCGATCTGAAAGCTGTTGTCTTTTTTGTTTGTTTGTTTTATTTTTTCTACCTTACTCGTTTCCATCCTCCATGTTTGGTCTTCAGTCGGTTTCTCGGTGCCTGTGGGCTGCGTTTCTCTGATTGTCTCTACGTGATTCTGGATGTCTCTCTCAGCTTTGTGTGACGTGTTTGTTCTGCTGGGTGTATTTTTCTGTTTCACAAAGGACCTTTGACCTCAGCTGAGTGCGCTGTGTGTGTTTTCTAGTTGCCCGGTGTGTCGGTACTGTCAGACGCCAGAGCCGGTGGAAGAGAACAAATGCTTTGAGTGCGGCGTGCAGGAGGTGATCAGTCACTCTCTGAGAACATCACAACTGACTGATGTTGTTTATTGAACTTTTCTTTTAATTATTCTGTGTTTTCTGTTTGTTTTTTTTTCCTGCAGAACCTGTGGATCTGTTTGATCTGCGGGCACATTGGCTGCGGGCGCTACGTCAGTCGGCATGCCTACAAGCACTTTGAGGAAACGCAGCACACCTACGCCATGCAGCTCACAAATCACCGTGTGTGGGACTACGCTGGAGGTACCGCGCTTTTGATGACGGGGTTTGTGTGGGAAAACAGGGTGGCGACTGCAAAGAAGGAGGTTTATCGATAGGAGACCATTTCTGTTGTTGCTGTAATGAACTTTTTCCACAAGGGGGCAGAAGAAACCCTCAAAATGTCAAAAAGGGAATCTTTGTTTTCATTTCGAGTGGAATGACGACCAACTTACAGATAAACTGTAAAACAGAACAGGGCAACAGCTCCATGTGATTTTAGTTTATTTTAGTTTTAGTTTTAGTCATTATTATGAGCATTATAAATAATTACCCATTATTATGTCCTCCCTCATCGGGAGGGAGGATCAACAAGACAGTTTTATTCTGTCTTGGTGTAGAATCATGGTGCATGGAGAACATTTAACCACACAAGTAGGACTGCAACTAACGAGTATTGTAGTAATCGATTGCACTATCAATTTATTCTGACAATTGATTAATCGTATAAAAAAAAGTCAGCACATTCTTCAGCTTTTTCAATTAACCACTTAAGGCCTTTGTTATAATATATAAAAATATACTAACAGATGCAAATAAACAAATAATTACATTCATTATTTAGTAGATTAAGAGATTTTTTTTTAATTCCAGCTCTGTGGTTTTTTTTTTGAAAGTGGCCTTTTTGTGCCTGCATCCTCCAGTTAACGATTAATCGATTACTAACTTTGACAATTATTTTTAATAATTGATTAATCGCAATTAATAGTTTCAGCTCTAAACACACATATTATTATTCCCTGCAAGCAGACGCTCTTAATATCCACAGTTGAATTTTTGAAGGCTGTTTAAACAACCAGCGGTGCTTGTAACTTTACCATCTTGTCCACTCCAGCAGCTGGAAACCAGAGTATAAACAGCCTTTAAAAATTTATTTAAAACCCCATGGTGATATTTAAAGACCAAAAGTACTGAAGAACCGATTGCTATTGATTTGGTGGGAAATAATCAGCGTTTTAAGAGAGGGAGAAGTAAGGCATTATGGAGCCACAGTTTACTCAATACACAGTTTCTGTAAATTAGTAACTAAGTCAGAGTGCTTCTGTCTTTGTTACCTGTCTGCCTCAAACACGGATCAGTTCTTACTGGTTCAACCCAAACTAACAAGTTGGGTTAAAACAAACTAACAGTGAATCTGATGCTTCACTTGATATAAAGTGGATATTTTAGTTTAATTGGTTTGCAGAACAAAACCATTTTAAATGCTGAATATGTTTTTTACTCTTCCATTCTGCAGATTTATTACACCGAAACAAGCGATTATTTTACTAATCGATTGTTCTGCTGATTAATCAATTAATCAGATAAAAATTATAGCCACATTTTGTAGCTTTCTCATTTCTTTCATTAAATGCAAATCAACAATTGATTCTGTTGCTTTTTAAAAATAGTTAAATAAATATTTGATTGCCTTAAATCCAATAGCGACACAATTGATCATTTTTACAGCTAGAAACCTACTTTTCACAGAATTTGTTCTGTTTTGGGTAGAACATATTTACAATTTTTTTTTTTATGTTAAATGCAAAATTTATATATATATTTTGTTGACTTTTGTCTTTATTACTGCTGTAACTGTGTTGTTCTCTCAGCAAATGGCCTTTTCTTAGACTCTATTATCTGACGATTGTTTGATTATTAAATTAGTCGATCATCATTTCAAGAATCGATTAATCACGACTAAGCCGATTAATTATTTCAGCCTTACTATATAATTAATGTCTTAAAGACCATATGTAATTTGTACAACCTTAGCTTCCAGTTGGTGTTTTCAGCTCATTATGCTTCATTTCTTTCATGTTTCATAACTGGGCTGCCATGAAAAACGCCTGATGTGGGCAGAATTTCCTGTCTTAGCCTCAACTGACCAAAGTTCAACGTTCCACTTAAAGTCTCAGTAGAGTTTCACAAACTGAATATGTTTACATTTATAATGGTAGGTAATCTTAACCTGCTCCACTTGGCACATATACAGAGCTTCCAATGGTTGTCATAGAGACTTGATAACACCAAGATCCCATTCGTCAGTTTTGGGGGGTTCTGTTGGGGTTTTTTAACCTCTCCTTCCATCCTGCTCTCTTTCTGTGGTGGTGAGACAGATCTGAGTCCTGGTGACCCAGAGATACGTGGTGTCACTGAATCAGTCATTTCTGATCAACTGAAGAAAGGTCGAGAACAAATTTTAAAAATGCTTTAGTTATATTTTTTTTATTTTTTTTAAATTGCTAGGAGGATCAATAATTGTCCCAACGATGATTTTCCTAGGGGGGGTTTTTTGCCTAAAAGAGAAAAGCTTTCCTGTAGTGATCGCTATGTAACTCTTGTAATGCAGATAACTACGTGCACCGCCTGGTGGCCAGCAAGACCGACGGGAAGATGGTGCAGTTTGAGTGCGAAGGAGACACATGCCAAGATGAGAAAATAGATGCTCTCCAGTTGGAGGTAAGCAGTTATTTATGCATTTATTTTTTAGATGAGATTCGGTTCCCCTGAACGAGCCCAGACAGATCCCAACGATCCGCCTCCGTCTGCAGTACTCGTACCTGCTGACCAGCCAGCTGGAGTCTCAGAGGATCTACTGGGAGAACAAGATCGTTCATCTGGAGAAGGAGACAGCCGAGGAGGTAGAGAAGCAACGACATGTCTTGGTGTTGTGTCAGGTCCTGAGTTCTGGATCTTTGATTCTGCTCTCAGATCAACAACATGAAGGCGAAGTTTAAGGAGACCCTGGAGCGCTGCGATAACCTGGAGCAGCGACTAGGAGAAATAAGCAAAGAGAAGCAGAGCTTAGAGAAGAAGTAGGTTTGTCTTTTTAAATGGGGAGAGAGTGTGTGTGTGTCTGTACATTGAGCTCTTATTCAGGCCTGCAACTAGTGATTATATTAGTAATCAGTTATTCTGACAATTAATCGATTAATCGGATAAAAAATTGGCACACTGCAGATTTTTTTTATTTATTTAACCACTTAAGTTTATTTTATACAATATTAGAAATGCATAAAAGATGCAGATAAACAAATTCAATTCCTTTATAAATAAGAAAATAAACATTTAGTTCCCTAAAAAGCAGTAAAATCCTTCCTTTACTGTACACTTGATCATTTGTAGCAAAGGATGAATCTGCAGCTAAAAAGTTTCTGCTTGACTTAACATCAATATAGTGTGGAAATAATTTGGTAATTATTTTTTGGATTAACCTGTTAATAGCTAGATAGCATAAGACTTTAGAAGTTTTTGACAGAATTTGAACCAGGTCAAACTAAAATTGCCACTTGAAGTTTGAGGCGGAATATTTTTACAGACAAGGTTTTTTTTTTGTGTTAAATAGAAAATATATATATTTTTGTATAGTTTTAGCTTAATTACAGTTCTGAGTGTTTTGTTCTTCAAATAAACAATTAATCGATTATTAAATTAGCTGATGATTATTTCAATAATTGAGTCATCACGACTAAGCACATTATTGTATCTTGTTGCCATGGTTTCGTGACTGTTCAGCTGCTGCTCCACTTCTTACAAAAACACACATTTCAGTAGATTTACCAACTGTCTTTACTGAGAAACTACAGGAATCTGTCAATTCCAAAGAAATGCCAATATCTTGTCCAACCTGATCGCCATTTTCCTGTATTGCATCCGTCAGACTTGTTGTTTGTCACGATATTTTCCTGCCACAAAAATCTGAAAGTCCTGCTGTTAATCATAGTGTTGAAGGAAAACGTCTCTTCTCCAGCCATGCTTGTTTTCTAAGGATGAAGTGGTAAAGCCACAGTCGTTACGTATCGGGCTCTTTCAGGTGCACTCAGCTCAACAGTCGAGTGCTGAAGCTGAGCCAGGAGCTGAAGGAGGAGCAGGAGATGAACCGCTGTCTGAGAGCCAATCAGACGCAGCTGCAAGCCCAGCTGGCCGAGGAGGAACGCAAAGGAAAGGAGAGCGGTACGTCATGGAGCTTCCTCCGCATTTCTGCCTCAGTAATGTCTCTCCACTAGTATTACTCCAGTTTCCACGGCTCCTCATGAGTAGGAATATTGTCCACCACTTTTGTCTCTGCAAAACAGGTGTCTCTCCCAATGCTAAAACACAACCACAACATGTTTTTTAGCAGAAGCTAACTCTAAAACACTATACTAACATGTTATTCAGTGGAAGGTAACTCTAAAACCCTACACCAAAATGTTAGATAGCAGAAGCTAACACTAAAGCACTACACCAACATGTTAGTTAGCAGAAGCCATCTCTAAAATCTTACACCAAAACCTTATTTAGGAGAATCTAATGCTAACGCACTACACCAACACAATATTTATTGCGAAAATGCTAAAGCACTAACTTCAATTCAAAGCATATCTTCTCTTGAAAGACTACACACCTAGGGGACCAATTTAAATGGACATAATTTACATGTTTTTAAAGCACTTAGATGTTGTACTTATGTTTATATCTTGCTCTCTACTTTGTTTTATTTTCTTCCTGTAAGTTTCTTGTTAGAAATAAAGCTATGGGGAACTAGGAGAACAGTCTAGAACCAAAACTTCAACACAGATGTCAAACTTTATTCAGCTGAAACTTTACAAAACAGCAAAGTAAATTAGCGCAAAAGAATTTATTAAGACTTCTGTTTAGGGGAAGCTATGTTCGCTAATGGTTTTCAAAGTTAGCTAAAGCGCTAAGCGAAAAATTACCTCTGCTATTAGCTGATTAGAGGACATGTTGCTGCGTCTCCAATAACAGCTTGCATGTCTGTTTCTGGAAAAAATCACAGAGAATACAGATTTACAGTCATTAAATATTATACATTGTATTACATTAGAATGAATGAGGCGATGTCGTAAAGAAGAGCGAGGGAAATTTCCTCCACGACAATTTGAGTGACTGACAAGATCTGATGGAAGATGACTACCTACACATTACAGCTGCCAAACGTGGTTCTTTTGACGGCCGTAGTTTATTTATTCCATGTGTGATCAACTCATTTTCATATGAACTCCCTCTCTCTGTGGAACAAATGGTGGGCCGTGGAGAGCACTATGCTAAGAGAAATGACTGCTGGGAAATGTTTAGGCTGGTTTACATAATCAAATAATTTCTTTCGCTCATTGTTATCCTGTTTGTTCCCGATCAGCTGCTCCTCTGCCAGGACCCTTTAGAAATGCCAGCTAGATCAGAATGGTTTATTTTTTGACATTTTGACCGTGAGACGCTGTCAGACTACTTCCTCTTTACGTGGTCACATTTGCAAATGAGATGCAAATTACTGCAACACAACCAAGCCGCAGCTATAACAGAGTGTGATGGCCGTCTGCAAGCGGGTGGAGAGGAGGAGGAATGAGTAGTATGCGGGTCTTCATGAGGCAGATTCTCCTTTCTTGTTAGAATAAATGGCTTGAGGTGCTAACCTTTTGGAATAACATTGTTTTTTTAGTCCCACCGTTATTACGTTCAGGTCTGGAATGTTTTCATCATGACTGCCTGAGGGCAGCCTACCAGTAGTTTTCCTTCAACCTCTGGGTTTTTATTACAGGAAGCGTTCAGACGAAGCTCCCTCTCTACTCATCCACCCTATGAGGATTGGGACCTTCCCTTTTAGACTTTATGGTCGTCTCATAACCGCTGCAGCTTCCCTGTAAATAATGACCTCGTATTGTTTCTTTTGTTGTGCCCGAGTTGTGGGAGGTCATCCTTTAGAAGTCAAACAAGCCTTTCATGCAGCTCACAAATCTTATCTTTGAGTATTCACTCCCATGTCACGACCTTTCTTCTGCTGCTCATGTAAGGTTTCCTCGGCCGAGCTTCGAAAGCCGTTTGTTTTTCCTCCAACATGTAAGCAGTGAGGATTGTTCGTGTCCTGCTAAGTAGCAACAGCAGCATGCTGTCATACTCCAAAAACATCTGTCATGACGGCTTTGAAAACACAACACAGCCAACAACGGCTAGCTCAAGTGAAAAACATTGTTTTTATTTATTCAGTAGCACTCTGTTCTGCAGCTATCATGAGATGTTTTGCAGGATCTGACAAGTTAGGCATAAAAATAAGAAGCTGAGTAACTAGTGGAAGGTGCAAAGTTGTAGCTCCGCTCTAGAACTCTAGAGCAAGTATACAAGTTTTCAGTCCATTAGAAGTCAAGTCAGTCAAGTTTATTTGTATAGCACATTTGAGCAATAAGAGTTCAAAGTGCTTTACACTTTAAAAAAACAGTATACTACAGTATAATACAGTAACTAATTATGAAACAAGCAATAAACATTACATTTTGTCAAAAGCCATCATCAAATTAATCACACATCAAATATGTTCCACTTACTACTAATGAAAGGCAGCTCTAAACACAAGGTTGCTCCCAGTGTGTTTATAAGCCTGGCGGGCCACCAGGATTTACTTGCCCCCGCCAGGCTAAGCATCGCTTATTGTAACTAAGCAAATGATGTCCAAGACAACTGATGTGTATTTACAGTAGCCATTTATAAATCATATAAACGGCTATATACTGAATGTGGAAATGCGGTCATGGGTTTCCACATGACTGAGTGGCCGTTAGCTTCCTCATGTGAGGCGCCGCTTATCAAACCAGAAAGGAACTACATCACCAGCCCAGCCGCAGTGCTTTTCTGGACTCTCCCACTTTGCACGAATCACCATCTATCTGGTATTATTTTGGGCAATTCGAACAGTCTGAACAAACATCAGCTTTTTGTATAATTTAGAACTGTAGGCTGGTTTAGGGATTTTGAACCGGTGCTTTCAATGGGTTTTTGTCCCCTCTCTGATCCCGTCCCACCAGGAGACCTGAGTGATCTGATAGGTTCATACAACAACAGCAGATCTTTAGACCAGTGTTTCCCAGCCCTGGTCCTCAAGGCACACTGACCTGTATGCTTTAGATGTTTCTCTGCTGTAATGTGTCTGTTTCAATTAGCTGCTGTTCAGCTAATGCCTGTTTATCAGCCATCAATTCAAATTAGCTGGGCTGAAGCAAGGAAACACCTAAGACATACAGGGCAGAGTGCCTCGAGAACCAGGGTCAGGAAACAACCCTTTAGAAGACCTCTAGTTTTTGGTTCTGTGACACATAGTTGAATAGATATGGAAACAGTGACAGGAATAAACTTGGTGCGGATCAATTCTGGGTGTTCAGAAACACAGAGTGAACACACAACTCTGTTGGTTTGTTTTTATGTTCACCACAGATAGGAGTTCTACTTTTATGTTTTTATTTTTTCTTTCCGGTTTGTTTGGGGAGGTGTGAATGTGTGATCGAACTTGGAAAAAATAAACTCTGGTCGTCTTGGTTCGATTAAAGTGAACTCTGGAGTTCACTTTAAGAGTGCTTTTTGAAGTAGTCCACTTCCAAAAGCAGGAAGTGGACTACAATGCAGGGCATTCTGGGTCAGTACCAAAACAAACGTGGGGTTCTAGCGCTTGCTGGAGAAATTGCTACGACCGCTAAAATCCAATGCCTCTCCATTTTTGTTTACATTTTGTGAAGAAGGAAGTTGAACTCGGTGTCTTCTTCAGAGGCTTTTGTCATTTCCCTCAGTGGTTCTTGGTGCAGCACCACCAGCAGGCGAGGGGGGGAATAGGTTTTTCAATTCGTCGGTCACTCTCTAATCTTCCAGTATGTCTAATCGAATAGTGTTGATCAGCTGAATCTGATGCAAACCCTGACTTGTAGAGGAGGAGACCAAATGTTTTTGATCTAAATGCCAGATTCCTCTCTGCTGACATGTTGCCACTCCCCTTTGGTCACTCTATCCATGCTGCGTTCTCTGAAAGCACACACACACACCCCTACACACACCCCAGTGACTCCAGCAGATCAACCAAAAGTGATTCGTAAAGAGGAGTTTGTGGTTGCACATATCTGTCATCTTTTTAAAAAAATAACTTTTATTACATTTAAAAAATCTTAAAATTAGTAAGAAGTAAGCTCATGTTTGTGTGGAAATTATTAACCACTTTGATTCATTTGCATGTGCCGAAATGTATTTTGGCATTAAGGCGGTGCTTATTATTCTTGGCAGGTTAGCGAACTGACCTAAAGCACTGACTGCATCTACTGACGTTTGCTTCTGTAACAATAACATTTCTCTGTTCTGGCCGACCAACACACACACTCTAACACCCATTAACCAGAGAGAGTGTGTTGACTCTAATGTGGCCGTGGGCGGGTCAGTGCTACTGCTAACACTCCCTTCCTCGATCTGAAAGTGTCTGCCTTTAGCTTCCTCATGTGAGGCGCCGCTTATCAAACCAGGAAGGACCTACATCACCCAACCCAGCTGCAACACTCACGTTTCTGGACTTTCCCACTTTGCACAAATCACCGTCTATAGAAGCGTTTTGGGTTTTTTTTAACGGGGAATGCAAACTGTCTGAACAAACATCAGCTTTTCTCATAGTATAATTTTGATGTTAATGCTGGTTTCGGGGATTTCAAACCGGGGCTTTCAAAAGGATTTTGTCCCCTCTCTGATCCCGTCTGTTTTTACTGTAAATGTCGCTGCGATTTGTAGAACGGGGAGAAATGTTTCCCTCTAAACACAGTTGAAGTGTGAAGGCAGGGAAGCTAATTATTCAGTTATGTTAGTTGTTAAAATTGCATCAAATATTGTTTGTAAAAGTACAGTCACCTTTAGAAAATTGGAATATGTGTTCTGGCAGCGTATTAAAAACCACATTTTGATCAAATCCACATTTCTGTATTGAAAGTATTGTTTTTTTTATTGGTCTGATGAAATATTCTGACCTTAAATGTGGTGTTTTCATTGGGTGTAAGTGAACATTTGTCATAATTAACAGAAGTAAAGGCTAATGTACTGAATATGACCAACTGTTATGGATTTCTGTAAAACCAGGTGAGATGTAATCTTTAGTGTAACTCGGCTCTGCTCCCTCCTCTGTTGGTGACTCAGATGGTAACGGAAAGCGTCCGTCTTACCTCACACCGTTCTACCTCAGTTCTTGTCATGATGACACATATTTGATAAAAAGACGTCCCTCCTACGGAGGTTGTGTTATCATAAAACAGTCTTAATAAGCAGAGGGGGTTTTGTAAATTCCTGCTACGCCTACATTTAATCAGAACTGATCAGAAACGTATGGCTGATTGCCAATATCCAGATTTTGTAAGACTTTAGAATGATGGTCATTGTTGTAGGATGAATGCTATTAATCAATGTTCAAATGTTTTAAAAAGAGCGTAAATGAGTATGTAGTTCAGCATCTTCTCAGCACAGTTTTAGTATTGTTAGCTAAAAGAGGGGTTTTGTTAATGTGACCTGTCATCACATAGCAACGGTGCATTCTTGGTTTCTGACCAGCCAGTCAATATCTCTGTAGTCCTCTGCTAACACACACTGTCCGGACAGCCTTAAAAGTCTTAAATTAATGTATCTGAAGTTAAAGCCTTAAAATGTCTTATATTTATGTACCAAAAGTTAGCGCATTAAAAGTCTTAAATTAATGTATCTGAAGTTAAAGTATTAAAATGTCTTAAATAATTGTTTTTAGTTTATATGAATTGTCCTTAAATACGTTAATCGCAGGTCTTAAATTCTGTCATGTTTAATTATCGCCACATTTAGCATGGTTGTTAGCTAAACTATTGTCTTTGTAGCAGAACTTTTTAATCTTGTATGTTCTATGTAGTTTCTTTTCTCCATGGGGCTTTTCTGTCATTAAAACATTTGAGTTGCACGCAGATATCGAACTTCTGTACCGTAACTCAAGGCGGTTGAGGCTACCTCTAACTAGATGCTAGTATACCCTTGCTAGCTAGCGAGCTTTTTGTTGTCCATCATGGGTATGTGTCCATTTATCGCCAGTTGGCTGGACGATATTTTCTCACTTCTGTTAACCCATAAAATATTATGTTGATTCTGTGCTAAACAGCTCAGCACTGCTACTATATGAAATATACAATTTTCTTTTGTAGTTTTCTGTGGGGATTCGGGTCTTAAATTTCATTCATAGCGGTCTTAAAAAGGTCCTCAATTTGAGTTTGTGAAACCCCCTAATAAATAAAAAACCAAAGTCTGTCTGTTATTAATATTTAAACAGATAATTTTTCTGTGCTTTATTGAAACGTGCTGCAGGCGAGCGAAAGGACGTGGTGATAACGGAGCTGCAGGAGCAGCTGAGGGACGTGATGTTCTACCTGGAGACGCAGCAGAAGATCGAACATCTGTCCTCCGAGGCCCGCAGCGAAATCCAGGAGGGCCACATCAACATCCCGGCCAGCCAGTCGGACGGCGCCCTCGGCCCGGACGGAGCGGGCCCCTCATCAGGGCGGGGCCGCCGAGGCCGGGGCAGGAAGAGGAAGTAGGCAGGAGCCCCAATCTGCTGGAACGCATTCAGGAACCATGACTGCAAGTCTTTTACTGCTGAGCTGTGAAGTTCAGTCAGCTGGACAGAACAGCAAGCATGTTTTCAGCTAAACGTTCGACTTTAAAGTAGCTTTCAAAAGGAAAAGTGGGACATCTCACAGATTTTGTGATGATTCAGCTATTTCCTTTTAGTATAGCTGCTTTGGTTAAATAGTGTTTTATCTGTTTAAATAAGTACTTGCAGTTCAAACAAGCCTGATGAAATGATCTGAAATCATATTTTCCCATAAGCGTGAAATCAGGGTGATAAGCAGGAGCTGTGCAGAAGAAAGATCAAATTTCACTTTTTTACATTTGTCAGTCAGTGTTAACACTCCACAGGAAGGCAGGAAAATATAGACGGAAAAACATTGAATCAGTAATATTCATACATTTTATGATCAGTGATCCACTGTGACAAGCTGAGCGGAACGGACTTGCTGCCCGACTGAGTTCATTTTATCTCAGTATTGCTTTTTTGTTTATAGATCAAAGTTTCAGCATTTTTTTTGCAAATAATAAAAAAAAGAATTGGTAAAGATTTTCTCTTTAATTATTTTTTATTTTTGTTCTGCTCTATTACTAGCACTGCTGCATATGACTGTATATTAGGACCATTGTAGGTAAAAAAAAAAGTTAATTTCCTTCAGAAAACTCAGATTGTGAGATTCATAGAAATGTTGAAAATTTGCTAGAAAAAACAAAAAAAAATTATATTAGAGGGAAAAAAATGTGGAAATTTCAGTTTCAGACGTCAAAAAAAAAATTCAGAAATTTTTTTTTATAAAAAAAAAACTCAGATTAATCTCAGATTTTTTTTTTCTAGTAAATTTTTGACTTCTAACCTCAGGAATTTCCAGGTGTTCTTTAAAACTTTCTGAGATTTTGTGGTGGAAATTTTCTCTTTTTTCTTTTTTTTTTCTATATGCTCTGGCCCCAGCATGTTATTTTCATAGAGAAAAATCTACTTCAGTTTGGACTTAAATATGATCTTGTTGCGGAAAAAGCTATAAAGAAGTAGATCAACAGACAGATTGAACACAGGAAAAAAAAGTCATCTTCTCCTGTTTTTGTATTTACTGTACAAAGAACACATAAGTTATTGTCATGTATAGTATGAAGCATTATTTTGATCATGGTTTGTTAAATTTTAAAATACAAAGATTTTTTTTTTCGTCATTCTTTTTTGTGTTTTTTGTTCTGTCATTTAACTAGAAAATGCGACGCATTCACAGGGTGTTGGAAAAGAAAGCTCTTCTTTACATATTTCTACTGCTTGTGCTTTACATATCTCTCTCTATATATATACACATTTTTTGTTTTTAGATTAACATGTCAACATTTTTTGTAAATAATAAAGATCTTCTTTTTAGCTCTGCAATTAAAAAAGTATCTCCTAAATTAGAGCAACCTGCCACTTTACAAGAAAAAAAACTTCCTCTTTTTGTCTCTGAAAACAGTCAGTCGTGAAAACAAGCTGCTCTACATGTTGCCCAAATGTATTTTTTAATAATTTTCTCAAATGATAAAAAAAGACACTTTTATTATTATTTTTTTTAACCATGTTGTCAAGCTATCTGCCAGGTAACAATATTTCAGATATGCCTCTTGTGGAGTTTCAGCGGCAACAAAGTCAAAAAGTGCAACTTTCTGTCTTGCGTTGAGTGACATGGCGGGTCTCTGACTAATCCCTCTGCTTCCCACTGCTACACTAACAGTTTATGCGCAGCTGCTTGTTGAGAGTAAACTGTGTACAGAGGCCGAGCGCTGCGGCTCGCAGACATGCAAACTTCCTTCTGACGGATTCTCGAATGTCACACAGGCTGCAGGGGAACCATGACGGCTTCTGTGTGAAGCATGCTTGGCGTGACCCAGTGACGGGCAGCGAGACCGGGCCAGGGAGATCACACTCTATGCAAACATGGTTCACACCTTTTCTATTTATAACCTCGTAGATAAATAAGGGCCGGATGTGTGGAGATAGGATGTAGCAACACATGTTTTCAAAATATATATATATATAAAAAAAACTCCCTTCTTTTAAAATGTGAACCAACAAAGTGATCAGAAACCAAAAATAAAACTTCCACTAACAGCCGGCTGTGTGTCCACTTCCCCCCCTCAGATTCTCTTCCACCTTCCTGCTGCGATATGTCAGCCGGCGGAGTGAAGCTATGTGAAAAAATAAAAAATTTGGTTTTAATAAGAGCGAGGGAAACGTGAAAATGCCTCAACAGAGTTCAGTTACATCATCAAGGTTCTTTTTTTGGAGCAGAGGAGGAAGACGTGTCACAGGCCCGGTTTGTTTTCAGTCACGTTTGAAGGTGGAGGCGCGCTGGATCTACCTGCACCAGCCAACCAACAGAAGATCCAGTTATTTTAGTTTACAGTAAGCAGCTGGAATGCTTCTTTGCACGTGGGTGTGTGCTGCTGATCAGAGAGGGGTGTGTGTGTGTGTGTGTTATCTACCTCACAAATTAGAACGGACATGCTGGAGTTTTTCTGTCCTTTATGCATTTAAACTCTCCATAGCAACATGTTGGACAGCTATGTCTGATTTTATGAAACTCAGCAGAATTTGACAGCAGCCATATTGGATTATTATTTTTTTGCCTAACTTTCCAACTAAGCATCAAGTTCACTGACTTTTTTTGAGTCTAAATCAGATTTAGAAATCTGATTTAGAAAGCAGATTTCTAAATCAAAAACTCAAACTTCTGAGTTCAATTGAAAGCACCGTTACACCTCCAGGAGTGGTGAAATACTTTAACGCAAAAAAACAAAGACGAACCTTTATTGCAGCGTTAAACAGCCACTGTGTGATATTTGAGTTTGTGTTCTAAAAATAAAAATCAAGAAGTTCCAGAACGGAATAAACCGTTCTGCTTGCAGCGAAAACCAGGGAGATTTCTTCCATTGTCCTCATCGTTCTGTGAAAAGGAGCCGCAATACTTGTGTTTCCTGTTCGGTGACCTCGAGTCACTATAATAAAATGTATTATTGATATTATTATTAAAACAAGTGACTGATCTGGTGAGAGAGAAACCCTCAAAAATCAGACCGTTTTAGTTCTGCACCTGTCACTAATGACAAACACATGGCAGCCATTTTGGATTTTGCGTTGGTGAGGATGGCGAACCTCAAAGGACATTATCAAAGAATTTATCCAAATAAAAGTTGGATAAGTTGATTGACACCAAATTAGTTTGATTTTGCAAACGTGAGTGGGGGGGAGGAGTTGACCTCTGATGACCTCTGGAAACTTTTTTTATTAATACCTTTAAAATAATAGCAGCACAAATGCACATTTTTACTGCACCAACGTAGCACAAACATTTGACACCAATTTTGTTAGATTTGAATAATGTGGAAGGGGCTGGTTGACCTTTTGACCTTTAAACTTTTAATAATATCTTCAAAACAAAAGCAGCGGAAACGAAAATGTTTGCAGCACAAATGTATTCTAGTTGAAAGTGGGAGGGGCTGGTTGACCTTTCAAGACCGCTGTAAATATTTATTAACATCTTTAAAGGGGTAGCGACACAAAACTTTTTACTGCACAAACCAGCAGATTTGAAGAAGGGGGTGCAATTTAATTTAGGTCTGTAATCCTGAATACTGTTAAATAAAGGTCACTAGTCCAGGAAAAAAATTAAACATGCTGCGTTTCATTTGCTTGAATTTGTCATTTCAGGTTGGAAGCCGGAAAACTGCTTGGATTTTCTCACGTTCAGTTTCCGCTTTTACTGACACAAGCAGAAAATGACGAGTTTTTCCTCTTTACATGCAAACAGACGAGGTGACGTTTTGAGCTGCCATGTTTGTGATTTAATGAGATTTGAACTGCTGACATGCAAATAGCACTTCATGACATTTTCATTGAGGAACCTCTGCAGTTCCTACAAACACCTCAGACTCAACCGTTCACTCTTTACTGCTTTCTGTTTGTTGGAATCTATGTAAATCATAATGTTGTGACTTTTGTTCTTTTGAATAGTTTTAAAATAATCCAACATTTCATTGATTTGTAACTTTAAACAGGGAACAAATGTCTAAGCCGTCTCACCCTTCGTGTTTTATCTACAGACTGTTTACATTTTCTCTGCTGCTAACTAAATGCCTTCAGGAAGAAATACTTCTGAATCTTTTTCATTGGCTGTGTGTTACACGATGTCGGCGCGCGCTCCTAAAGTCCGCCTCTGATTGGTTGACAGGCCAGTGATGGCTCCGGCCCTCAGAAGCTGCTGCTGCTTCAGTTCTCTTCAGGGAAAGAAGAGAAACAGCACAGAAACCGCCTGGTTCGGTCCAGTTGCTTCGGACTGAAGCCTCATCAGCTTGTCCAGTTTTTGCTTTGCACTGATTTCAGGCGCTTTGTTTGAAGTTTTGTTTGGCACGACGGGCTCTCCATACTTTTTTTTTTCTTTCTTTTTCTTCTTCTTCTTCTCACGTTATCGAGTTGATGCTGAGCTGAAAAGCTGGTCACTGCGGGGTCACTGCAGGGTCACTGCGGGGTCATTGCGGGCTACTGGACCTCAGTGAGACGCTGTGGTTCACCTGACAGGTTGGTCTCAGTCTGAATCTTTCTACTGTGGGTTTCATTTCGTTGTTGTTTTATGTTTCAAAGATTTTCCTTCAAAGTTACTGTTAGATATTAACGGTAATATCGGTAATTTATATTAATACGGTAATATTAAAGTTATATATTAAGACTTTGGCAGCTTTCTTTAAACTTCAGACACCAGAAACACCGAAAAACTTCAACTTTAACTTTAAGCTGCAATATTATACTGAATGTTTATAGAAAACGCTGTTTAATTCGATTTTATGTTTATATGTTTTCGTTTATTTATTTATTTATTTTTAATTATTTTTTTCAGTCATCCAAGAGCAGATTTGTGAGATAATTTCTAAATTCAGAGATTTATCCTATTGGTTATTGGCTCCAATAAGCATTCAGTTTCAAATTATCACTGACTTTTAAATAAACTTGTATTTGCGGCTTCATTCAATTCCTTGTTGAAAACATGTGAGCAGATAAAGAGGGTTCCTCCTTCAGATTGAATGTTCAGTAAATATATGGGACTAATATTTTGTTTTATAAAGAAGAGACCCGGTGATGTTCAACTGGACTCTCAGTGTGTCATTCACGCCTCTTTTCTGGATTTCCAAGTTGTAATTCTGACTTCCAGCCGCTGGGGGAGCTGTTGCTCACATTTGCAGCTTTGCATTTCTCTGACTTTTCACTACAAATCATAGATGACAAATCTCGTTTTCCTTCCAGTCGCTCGCGCCAGAACCTCAATTATGCAAATAGCCTCGATTTCACTGCGATAACACATCATAACACATCTCTATGTTCTCCTCGACTATTTTATATTCAGAAAACATTCAAACCAAACAGAATCTAGACAGAATGTCTCTTTATTTTGCTCATATAAAACTCTGTGGTTAACTGATTGTTTCCTCTGTCTTCATGGAGCAATTAACTGCACTTCCAGTTCAAGTCACTACAGAGGCTCAATATAACAACAAACTGACTCTCAAATGCCTTTAAAAATATAATTCAATATTAAAGCTGCGGAGCAGCGTCGTGCGGCCCTCGCAGCCAAGCGCCGCTCCGGCCTATCAGCCACCGCGGGGGTTCC
>CAEFZY010041617.1:0-26956 GCA_903066815.1 Brachyrhaphis roseni
TTTCTCCTTTTGCAAAAGACTTGATTGAAAACTAATGACTGTTTCTGTGGTTCTTCTTGTGTAGGTTTAAAAATACCCAACACTATGACATTGTTGTTAAGTCCCGCTATATAAATAAACTGACTTAAAATGAATTTAGCAAACTGACATGGATGGGGAAAAAATGAACTAAAGCTATAACAGTTTGTCTTTTATGTGAGATTCATAATTATCCCTCCTCTGATCTTTGTTTCTGAGGTACAGCAATAATGTTTGTGGCTCAATTTGACCCGGGGAGTCAATAGTGTCTTAAACCAAAAAATTCCTCCAAAACATTTTTGTATCTGATTATTAACTCCAATACGAACCAAAGGTGGTTCTGCAAAATCTTGATTCAAAGGGGCTGAAAACAAATGCAACCCCGCACCATGCAGATTTTTGTGGAAAAAAAGTGGAAAGATCATTTTCCAACCTCAACAGTTTTCCAGTAATCGGGTAGAAACTATATTCTCAGTAAGCAAAATGCTTTGGTACAAATCAAAATAACTATCTTATATTAGTTGACCAATTCCATTGATATGGCATTTTTCCATACCAAGTAATATATAATGTACACAACAAGCTCTATAGTTGATATTTTGATAAAAGCTATTGTAGCTGATGTGTATTTTATTACTTGAGTTATGCAGAGTATTTTCTTTTCTGTGTGCATATAAAATTGCAGCACCTGCATCTTTAGTTTGAAGTGTTCCCCCTGCATCCTCTCCAATCTTCAAGACAGAAATGTTAAGAAAAACATTGACAATAATGATATTTTTAAATGTAAAAAATTATGTGATATATCCTCATTTTTGCACGTGTAGAAAAGTTTCCCTTAAACTGATCATGGAACGGACTGTTTTAAAAGTCTGGACTGAATGTTGAAAATTTTAGTTACAGTTCTTTTTGTTAAGGAATTTCACATGGACCCCACACCGCACCTCCCGACCGTTATTGAGATTAAATAATCCTTTGGAAGCGGAATTATTCAACTATGGCATTTTGCACTCCTGGTTGCACTCCCACATGGCAGGAGTTCACAGCTGGAGGCTCTTATGTGTGTGTGTGTACGGGGGTGGGTGGGCGGCTGTGTTCTTGGATATGTCTGAGTACTCTATTATTATTTGATGGCACCCTGTGTGCACTTATCCATTATTCATGCCATGCCGAAGGGGCAACTTTGGGCCAAGGGTTTGGCAAACTCATGCTTGTACTGCTTATTGTGCAATAGCCTGATTGCGTGTGTGGGGGCGCGCGTGCACTTGTGGAGAAGAAAGCATGCATACATGCTCATATAAATATGTGTATGTCTTACTGTAGAGCAGATTAGCTCCCTTATTCTGCCAATATTAAGCTGGTCACAGTGATGCTAGTGGTTTCCAAGGGAGCAGCTGGGAAGATGGTGTGCCTAAGTGTGTGTATGAGAATTAGCTGGCGTGTTTAGCATATGATTGGAGGGAAGAGGTGTGTACTTTCCCTTTTTCAGTCTGGGAAAAGGGATTTAAAAAGGGACTGACTGCCAGGTCTTTCCCTTTAGCTCTTTTTGCACAGTGTCATGACAAAATTGGTATGATAGCAGCAGAATACATTTTATCTGCCATTTTCACTGGGATCCAGACGTCATTTGATATTAGGACAGCTTTCTGTTCTTAAAAGATTCTTTCTACATGGAGCACTGCAACAGTTAAGTCAGTGTATTAGGTTTTTATATGATTTTTTTCACAAAACAGCATAAACATGGCAAGATATTTCCCTTTGAATTTTCAATCTGACCTGACAACTTGTCTTTAACTCATTTGAGTTTGAACATTCTGTAGTGCTTTCTGATATGGGTGATGTGGGCAGTTGCCCAAGGCTGCTTCTTGTTTCTTGCCTTGTCATGAGTTTCCAGATACGACCCCCGGAAGGAAGATATGCACAGTGCATTAGGCGCTACTTCATAATTCCAACTTGTTGGTTTTCCTTTCCCCTGCTTCGAGGGAGTGTCCCCCATCCAGGTCCTGATTGGAGAGAAAATGTGGCACAGCAGTTGCACCTTGCAAATGCTTTTATCTGCCGCTGTTTTTAAATACTTCTTGATTTCCAGTAAGGAAACGACTACAATTTTGGGAAATTACAAGCCTATAAAAATGTTACAAAAATCATGACACACACCCTTTAAGTTTCTAGATTTTATTTTGATAATTATGTCGGGTTGGATTTTCTCCCCCAGTCCAATCTGATTAAAATATGCATTTCATTTGATAAATTTATATCCAGAAATGTGGTTTTGTTATAAAGTTCCATGATGATAGGATACCAAAAAATGAACACTCATTTAGTCCCCTTTTGTCTTCAGCTCTCTTTTTATTAAACCGTTCCCACCCTGCAAATAAGCCAGTGGATGTTTTTATAGGCTGTTGTCTTTTTTTACTATATCATTAATTTGTCAGTAAAGCAGCAGAGGCAGTCCATTCTGCAGAGGGGATGGTTTACTGCAGATGGCTATCTAAGACAACATATGTTTTGAATGCAACTGTGAATCATTACAGAGAACATAAAAAGACTACATATGTGACTTAGATCTTACATTAAGTTGTTTAATGTTGCCACAATTTCTGGTTTATCCTTATTTTCATTGGCTTATCAAAGGGTCTCAACAACACATTCATTAAAGCTAATTACAATCTTGCTACCTTTATCTTCATATCAAAACATTTTGTCTTTTTTTTTTTTTACTTTAACAACAACACAGTCAAGTATTTTTTAGTCACTTGAATTCATAAATCCATTGTCATAAGAACCTTGCTTAGTGAGATTACTTTTCAGTCAGTTGGAAATTAGAAATGTTTGTTTTAACTTGTGATCAAAAGCACTACTGGCAGCTCTTTGGTAACTGAAATCTAGTAAACTGTTTCTCAGGCCAACATGAAGTGTTATTTTTTGGTGGTGGAGGGGTAAGGAAGTGTATTTGTGATGGTGTGATAGATTTGCCACCTAATTTACCTTACTTTTATCTTTTGTTGCCTTACCCTGACTAGAGTACAATATGTTCCTTACTGGTATACTCAGATTTCGCTAAGAGACATGTTTCAAGTTTGTACGAATATGAGTCTTGTAAGTTTTCTCAATATGGTACAAATATTGATACCATATGGTACCATATTACTCAATATGGTAAATTGCAACTCATGTTGAAATTTAAATTACATTGTAGGTGGCAAAGTGAAGCAATTGCTTGCATTGTTGCATGTAGTTTGCATTCTCTCTCCATGCATGCATGGCTTCTCTCAGGGTACTCCAGCTTCCTTCTACAGCCCAAGAATGTAAATTTAGCTTTTTTTGTCTCATAATTGCCCTTGGGTTTGGTTCTGTGTGCACTGTTGTTTGTTGCTTGTCTTTTTAAAGCATATTTTAGTGAGAAAGTCCCCTCTAGAGGAAGTACTTGGAGATTTTCTGTAAAGGGTTGTGTGACAGAATCAGGAAGAAAGTGGGTGTGAAGTCGTTACTTTCATTTCTTACAGTTTATGTTGAATGCTAAGAAAATAGTAGGGTTTGATATGTGCTTAAAGAGAAAAGTTCAAAAAGTTCATTGCTCATCAGCCTGACTGGATTATTCAATTCATATTCATCTGTCGTAAATGAAGAACAGCATGATCTGTAACAGTGTGAATTAAACATGTAGTTAATGAAAGTGAATTAGAAGAAACTGGTTTCTTTAACCAGGTTACAGCAACCAGCCGATGATCCAGTTTTGTTGGTACCAATCAAACCTGAATCCTTGTATTTTTCTTATTGAGTACCTGCTGATATGTCGAGTTGCATTTCATCTATCTGTGAAATTTAAGACCGTCTCCTATTGTTCCAGAGTGAACTCAACCTCTGGTTTCAAATTGCACCTTCAACTCTGTCAAGACAGATGTCTCCCCGCAGACTCTCCATGGCTGTCCACTGCACCCTCACATCTGTTCCTCACAGCCCACAGCCTTCACCTGTCTGCATACTCTCAAATAATCAGGAAACAGGAAGAGTGATCCAGTGTCTATCCACTTTCATTCAGTCAATTTTGTTCTGACTTCACCTAATCAATCTCCTCCCATTCCAGATGCTGCTGCAATACTGTTCCTGTCTGGATCCTCCTGAGCTCATTTTATTCTTTGTAAATAAATACCGTCGTTCATTCATGCCTTGTGTCTGAGATTGATTCTGCATGAGGATCTGAAAACTCTCTACAAACATGACAGAAACAAACATTTTCAAAGTATTTCTTTTCGCTATATATAACCAATACTTACAGTAGGTAATGTAAAACAGCTAGCATTGGAAAGTACTGCAAGTGACAATAATAAATAGTGTGTACTGTATTTTCATTTTATCCTCAAGTCAGGTTTTATTCATCCCATATTTAGCATTGCATACTGTAGATGACTTTAACAGCACAAAAACTTACTCACTCTTCTTGGATGTTACCATTTGTGTTCCAGCTCCATCTGTTTACATACCACTGGGATGTTTTAATCTGGTGTGTGTGCATGTGTGTCATCTTTTTGTGCTATGGATCTTCCAACAAGCTCATCTGGAGGCAATGTGTCAGTGCCATTGACCCCTGTGTTTCCCATCTGGTTGGTACACACACTCAACCAGCAGTGACAGCTGTTCAATCAGGGTACCATCGTACACAGCAGACACACAAACACCCCCCCGAATCTCACACTCAGCATCCTACACACGACAAGTTTGCACTACATGAAAATGGATTCGGCTGCCCTTGAAAGATTTCCATATTTTAATCATGCTCCCGTGTTTCCTGCAGTCTCTTATTACAGCAAAAGTTTATTTTTACTTTTTAATTCAAAAGAAACAATTGCATCTGGCAGTGATTTTAGTTTCTGGGAACTGCACCATGCACAGATGAGGCTCAGGCCACTGAGCTATCTTAATCTCTGTTGTCGTTTTATCTGTTATTGAGAAGAGGAAGGATGATGGAAGGGCAGCAGGAAGTGGGCAGCAGAAAGTGGGCAGCTGAATGGACCTCTCATAGTTGCATTAATTTTCAGTGGAAGAGTTAAATCAGTGTGTCATCCCATACAGTTAATTAACAAAGAACCAAGGACCAACATCAGGCACAGAACCCATCAGAGAATTGTAACAAGCTCGGTCTGTAACACACACATATTTTCTACATGTGTAACCACCCCTACACCTACCTTATAAAATATACAAAAACCCTCAAGGCAGAAAACATTGAAATATTCACTGCTCTGACAGGAAAGTGTCATAAGCACTTTGAAGTTTTTTTTTTTTTTTCTAGTTCTTTTTCTTCTTGCTGTGTTGTTGTTTCTTGATAACAGCTTAATCTCCAATTCCATAATACTCAGAATATAACAGCTGAGTTCTTATCTCTATATCAAATACATTTAGTAATACTTTTTTTGGTTCAAGAAATTTGAGATATTTTATTTTGTATTTTTGTCTCCTGAAATAACATTTACCTTAAACTGACTATAATAGACATGCTAGTCCGTGACAAATCTCTGACACAAAGCAATTTCCCTACATTATACATGACATGTGGCTATTAAATATAAACAATCATGGACTGAATTGCAAATGTTTTAGAGTTATCAAACAGCAAACATATTATAATGCCTATGCAAACATTTCCAGCTCCATGACAGTGAACAGTGACAATGTGTTATTGCTGCCATGAACTTAGACATTAGACTTTTTAACTTGCTCCACCATTCTAAACCACCGTATTTAAGTCTTGACCAAAAGACTTAAATACAAACATAAGGTTTGAACTTTTATTGGCTTTGTCCTGCTGACCGGTCTCTAAGATGTGGCTCACTTAACCTCTAGTTTTGGGCTTGCTTAATTTGTAATATATTTGGATTACTTAGTAAAAATGATTACTTATTTAATTCTGTATTACAGAGTCTTCATTTATGCATCTCACAGAGGCGCATTATAGACAACCCCTAAGAATATACATCAGAGCCCTACATGCGTAACCAATATTAATTGTTTATGGGTCCTCATCATGAACCATGATCTCATATGGTCACATTGTGAAACTCCTCATACATAGAAGTTGAATTAACATGACTTAATCTAGTCCATTCTGGAAATCAATTTTGCCAGTTTCTTTTGTTGATCTGCAAACATTCAGTCCTTCATGACTGGACCCAACATAAACATATCTTTCCACTTTAGCACTCAGAAAAATATATTTAAAACTTTTTATACCTGCTCATTTTATTTCAGATGACTTGGCAAAAGTTGAAAAACAGTTTTGTTTCATGCACGTATGATAACACATAAGTGTTGATTTGCCATTGATGACATGACATTTTCCTAATGCGACCAATTCCAAAATAGACTTGAAACGTCCTTGAGTTGTAACACTCACAATTAAGAATTATCGTTCTTTAGGGAAAAAAAAATGGTAGTACCAATAGGCTGCCTGCAATTGGTTCCTTTAGGCGAAAAAAAAAACAAAAACAAAATAAAAGAAATAAATGGGCTGCACAGTGGCGCAGTTGGTAGCACTGTTGTCTTGCAGCAAGAAGGTGTTGGGTTCGATTCCCAGCCCGCGGTCTTTCTGTGTGGAGTTTGCATCTTCTCTCTGTGCATGTATGGGTTCTCTCCGGGTACTCCGGCTTCCTCCCACAGTCCAAAATCATGACTGTCAGGTTAATTGGTTTCTCTAAATTCTCCCTATGTGTGTGTGTGCATGGTTGTTTGTCCTGTCTGTCTCTGTGTTGCCCTGCGACAGACGGCGACCTGTCCAGGATGACCCGGCCTCTCGCCCGGAATGTTAGCTGGAGATGGGCACCAGCACCACTCCAAACCCCACTAGGGACATGGATGGATGGAAAAAGAAACGTAAAATGGCTAATTTTCTGGCTCACTTAAGTCATCAGCTTTTGCACAGTGCATCAAAACAAGGTGATCTGCTACTCCTTCTTTTTTATGCACTAATAACCACTCTGGTTCTCTTTTTAGTATGATATTGGTTAGATCTGATGAGTTGTCACAGTGGCAAACCTCTGCTACCTGACAACTGTCTACATGTGAGCTCAGAACAAATCATTGACGGAACACAACGGTGTCAGTATATTGTAACAATGTGTCACACAACTCAAAAGCAGGGCCAAGTTTCAAGTGTAAGTTAAGTGACAATGAAGTATGTCTTTCAGATAGAGACATGGAGCATCTGCTGGTGCCCTAAAATATGACATGTCGTTGTGATTTTAGCTTGAGTCACAAGCAGTCATAACACTGCTGCTGTGACTATTTGGTGACCTTAAAAATACAAAGAAAAAATGTGCTGTACTTTATGTGTAAACAGGCAAGAATGAGAGGTATGAGCACTGAACACAAAATAGGCACTGGTTGTTTGGAAAGGTTTCCTGCTGAGGTTAAAATTGAGCATAAAGTTCATTTAAAACTATCTTCTAAGGACTACCAAAAACAAAACTAAAAAAAGAAATAAGGAAACAGAAGAAGCATTATTCCTTTTTTCGATCACTACTTTTTCATCTCAAATTAACTCCCATTTATGGGAGACCTGACTTAGAGCAGAGTGCAATCTAAGACATTTTCAGTAAAATATGAATTAATACTTCTCCACTGTAAATATTTAACACCACTTAAACTTACAGCTCCCCACTGGGCTCAGCCCTTAACTGTCTGGAGACTGTCGGAATGGGGGAATCCGAACGAGGAAGACGCATGAATTAAGCTTGAATTCAATTAACTTAGAATGCTGGCTCTGTGGTGTCCAGGGAAATCAATTTGATTGAATAAACACATCACGGTGGATGTCTTCATGCGCTGTGGTGTAAATAGTGTGCAGTATGCTGTAAGTGTGCCGTGCAAAGGGAAGGAAAAAAAAAACACTCCCAGGTGAGAGCTAAGACACAAACTGTGAGGATGTGATGTGTGACTTCTAGATGAATGGGCTGCATTGCATCAATCTTTACTTCGTATTGCTTGATAATGGTAATTGTGGAGGAAGACTGTCTATTGTTTTAATTACTCAGGAAGTGCATACTAGTAGTCAAGAATATGAGAATCTGTATTATAAGGGAAAACAAATGTCTGCAGCATAAATGGCTTCACGTTTAAATATTACAATTCAGTGATTAAAAATTTAAATCTTTTACCTAGTTTTTCAGTCTTTGCACCTTCCTTCACAGCTTTCCAGGATCCACTTCAACAATTATCTTTAGAAACAATTCAAAAATATATCTTAGACTTTTGAAGTATTTCAGATCAAATGCACAATACATAATGTAAGTAAAGGGTAATTCTTTTATATTCAGTTCAGTTCTATCCTATTCTCTTGAACACACCATAGTAACACATGGTTTGCTCACTAATGTCCTCTAATACAAGAGTATTAGAAAATGCCTCTGAGGCTATCATGGGACAGAATAACTTATCTTTAGATTAAATTATACCATATAGCTAATCCATCTCTCTAAATATTTTAAACTAATGAACTAATTATAAAGCATCTTCAGCCAGTTTATTGAAATTGGTTTATATTTTGAGGTGTCAGAGTAAGTAGGGCTGAATACAATTTTATGTCACACTTTTCAAAAATAAATTTTAAAATATTTTAAAGTCTACTTATCATTTTCTTTCCTTTTGTGTTGGTATATTGCACAATATATTGTTGCTGTAAAATACTAACATGCAGTAAAGTTAGCATGATTACGTTTGCAATGTGATGTATAAAAATATAAGGACCAAACAGAGAATTGCTAGTGTCCTCCATTAAGTGAAGCAGGGAATTCTCGAAATATAACTGTGCTTCTAACCTGCCTCGAGACAATAGCACTGATATACTTCGCAAATTCATTCTCCACTTGACTTGTGACCTTGTGTTGTTGTGATCTGAGTCTTCAGATCCACTCTGAAGCGGCACACTGGGGTTTGCTGTGTTGTCCGGGAGTGCTAGGAGATCCTCTTGGAGAGACAAAAGCAGAATGAATTGTGATGGAGCTGTGCAGAAAGCCGCTGGAAGCCATTCTGCTGGAGTGAAATAAAAAGAAAAGAGCGATTCCATTATCAAACGCCCAATTCAGCCATTTCAAAGATCTCTGCCCACCTCTGCAACAATCAATACTTTGGTTTTATGGACATCCTGCAGTCAAAGCACCGTAAAGACTGGGCTGTGTTTCTCTCTGTGGGTGCAAGAACGCAGATGTCTGTGCAAAAGCACCCGCCAGTGGATTGTTGTATTAGTTTTATGCTGAATGTTTGAGCATGTACAACCTAACCTTAAATGTATGGCCATGAGAAAGCTTGTGAAATAATGTAAGATTTTAAGGATAAGTGAATAAACCTGTGCAGAAGCCTCGGGTTGTTTCAAAGAACAAAATATTCTGTGGATGTTTTCTGGCTCAAGCCATCTTCTGCGCGAAGAGGCAGTGTGAAGATTAAAGTCAGTCCCTGAGAGATCAGGCAGGCCTCCAACTGTAGCTGTATCATTCACTTTTTGATGTTTTGATGTTTCAAAAAGCTCAGCTCACAAATGGTATTTACAGTGATTCTGACATTAAACGCACCAGGCATCTGTATTGAATTTGAACTGTGTCTTGGAGGCAATTTGCCTTTATTTATTTATTTTCCTCCCTGCTCTCTTTCATTGAGCGTACTGAAAGCTGTTGCATGCTGCTCTTAAATTCACACTAAAAGGAAAAGAAGAATACCAGGTGTAATCTCATTTAAAAACAAATCACCTTTAGAGGATTACACATCATTAATAGGCTTTCTTTCAATTCCATTTCATTAATGAAATGTTCGCCACTGGCCCTCTGCTGCTGGGCTACTACGAATTAACATAAACATCCTTGGACGAGCGCCAGGCTATTCATTCTGACCTCCTCTCTCCATACCTACTCCTTTCTATCAGTCTTAAACAGGCCTGTGAGACTGCTAGTTGAGCTGGGAAATGTTTCTCCATTGATTAGGTGGGGAGATTAACAGAAGTTCCTACATTTTAGCCTTTTCGGTGGTTTAAGCAAGCCAAAAAGAATAACATACTAACATACTGTAGCAGAACCCTTACAGCAATGTCAGTTCAGGTACTTTGCAGAGTCAACCAATTTGAGTCCTTTACTCCTTTTATTGGTATCACTCAATCTTTTATTTAACTTTTTTAAGCTTTTAACCAAATAATAAAAATCTAATTTACAGATGTGTGGTTGTGGATGACGGTAAAAGCACTGTGCATAGCCGTGCCAAGCAGTCTTCTTGCCTTTATAGCTTGTAGTATTTTTCTGCTTCCAGTGACAGCGGAGGCTCTGCCAAAGTCCTATTGCAAACTGGCAACATTTTTGAATGTCATCCAAGAATAAAGAAGGTGAGCATGCATTCCACATATTGAACATCACTCATATACTGTATTGTGTAGACAGGGTTTCCCCAAGTGATTTTTTTCTTCTTCTCAAAACTGTACATTTTCACCTGGTCACAGAAAGTAAAATAATATTTCAGAATCAAATTAATCTTTTTATAATATGAGCTCTATCATAATTTGTAACAAGGTGGCTGTGATGGTTAGGCCTGGATTTAGCATACTCAGAAAAAAAAAAGAAATAAAAAAGCATAAAAGTAGCAGCAACGTATCAGGTCTTTAAGGGAAAAACTGGCATCAAGTTTCAAATAATTATACTGCAAGTCAAAGCAATGCTTAAAGTTTTTAATAACTGAAATAAACATTCTCACAAAGGATGCACATTATCATCTTTGTCTGAGCTTAATCTCTTCGTTTGGACAGTTTATAGCCATGGAGAGAAAAAATAAACTGAAACTCTTAAATTTTGTACTCACCATTAATCCCTTGAAACACAGTAGAATACTTTTTACCCCATTACAGGTTTTGTCTGCTGGCACCTGGCACCCTCAACCAATCTACATTTAAAGTCAAATTCCTGATAATCACACATGAGAATAATTTCATAATTAGATTGTTATGAACTATTAATAATATCTCAGTCTGCAAATGTCCCTGATTAATAGATCAAACGCACATTTAGCAGGAAATCAGGCACATCTCTGCCAGGGCTTTGTCATATGAATTAGTTACTGTAAATGCTGCCTTGACAGTCGCATTAAAGAGAAACAGATTAACCTGGACACTGCCTTGTACTCCCCTTGTAGCAGATGCATTGAAGCAGACAAAAACAGACTGTAGAAAGCGGTTATTGAAAATTGCCAGGCACCAACTTTCCGCTCTGGATGACATCTTCAACTCTGGCCGCCTCACCAGAGTGTTAATTTGTGAAGAGCCATTCACGATCGAGACAACATCTACTTGACCTGCTGCTCTCAAGGGAAGTCCCACAGGTACATCAGACCCTGAACTAATAGACTTGACAACAATTTTATTCCAAGAGTCATAACCATGCTGAATGTTGACATTCACTATCCAACATCTGAGGCGATGGTGGCTCAGACAGTAGGATTTTGTCCTGTAACTTGCGGGTTGTCGGTTCGAACCCCTGCTCTATTTGTCTTAGTTGTTGTTTCATTGGGCCTGCTAGTGGTGATCAGAGGGCACGGCTGTATGGCAGCCTCACTTCTTTCAGTCTGTCACAGGGCAGCTGTGGCTACAACGTAGCATACCACCATCAGCATGTAAGTATTTGGATGACTAATATGATTGATTATGATTAGGTACCTAAAAAATAATAAAATGATTAGATAAAAATGTAAAAACAAAAAAAAGAAAACCAGATAGGACTACACCTTACTTTTTACTCTTACTTGAGTAAAAACAATTTTTACTTAAGTATGTTATTATGGGGAATTGTTACCCTTCCTTGAGCAAAATGTACTGGTACTTGACTGACTGTGGATAATATCACTGAATGAAGAATAAGCATGTTTTGACCAAAAATACACCATACTCAGACTCACCAAGTGAGTGAGACCTCTTGTTTCCACACTCTTCAATATTTTTTTGGATGCTTGCTTTTTACTTTTACTTCAGTAGAAATATGTAAAGTAGTTCCACATTTACTGGAGTCCAATTTTGGGAACTCTATCCACCTCTGAAAAAATATAACAAAAGCTATTAGAATTTGAAATAAAATAATCTATAACATGAAAAAAATATATAACAATACATGAACTGAAAAACTGCATCTTTTCTTTGTTTTCAATTGAATCTAAACTATTAGCTGCCCTCATGTTTCCAGGAAGGTCTAATGGCCTAACAAAAAAGATCTCATAAATCCTGAGGCACCCAGAATGGCATGCTTACTGTTGGTCATTTTTAGGCTGTAAATGACTGAGACTTTTGTTTTGGAGGAGATCAAAAAAAAAATTCCCACAACATCATCAGTGTATATAGATGCACTACTGGGGAAACAAAATAGGCTCTTATAACACTGATAACGTGCATTCCTTGTTGTTAGCGTTTGGCTATTAGTTCATAATTCATAGCTGTGCTTTATGTCATTCACCACCACATTCTGCCAAAAACAGTATCAACTAAAAGGCAACACTATCAAAGAGGACAATCAAGAGCATTTGAATTGAAACTCATCAGTTTAATTCCAGTATGAATTTTATTAAGAACCAGCAACCTTTTTAGAGTAAATTCAATTTTTTTCATTTATCTATGGGTGTTAAGAATGCCTAAACTCTCAGTGCAAAATTGAAAGGCCAGCAGAACCAATGAGACTGGCGTTGACATTGTCAAGTATTGGACTTCAAATGCCAATAAGAAAAACAAAGTGCAAGTGTGTTTGATGTATTTGAAGCACAAAGCCTGAAGTCTACAGTAAATTATTAGGTTCATTGACAGCATGTCCTAAGAATTTATCTGACTTTAGAATAAATATAGGCTGTCTTGTTAGCATAAAATGCGCTCACATGCACACACAAACAGATGGAAATGTCTGGTCAACCAAGCCTGGTAAACATATTTCCGATAATACTAATAGCTTAGAGAATAAACACCTAATTTCCGATGAGAAAACCAAGGTGTGAAGGTCTGTAATGATGGGAAACGAGAGAAAGAACAAGACAAAAAAAAACACTGATAGGGAAAGCAGGAATGAGCAACAGAAAAATATCAGAAGGGGTGAGGGTAACCTAATTGAGGAAATTGAAGTGTAAGTAGGGGATATATGAAAAAAAAAATAATGAAAAAAGAAGTACAGTAAGGATAACTTTCTCAACCAATTTGCGGGTTTTGAAAACAACTTGATGCCACTGCATTTATTTCCCTATTCCACATAACACACGAGCAATTTAAAGTATACACCTTTCGTGATAGCTTTGCTGCTAATTATTTTTTGTAGCATATGTGGACAGGGTAAACAATACCACTGATATAAAAAAAGAAACTCAATCTCTTGATTATCAATGTTTTCAGACACTGGCCAATCATTATATCCTGTATAGTCTGAGAAGGACAAAACATGAAAGTATGAATGTGAGATGCGTTGATGTTATGGATGAGTAAAAGAAAAAGGGGCAGTGCAAGGGGATGAGAGAAAACAAAGCACAGAGAGTAGAGGCATTTGTGTTTTGCAGGTAGCATTGTACATTTTGTTCTACCTTGCGGCTTCTGGAGCTAATTAACTCCAAAGCCCTGGCAAAGAAATTCTCCCTGTGATCTTCACATGGCTTGGAGCTCATGTACTGTGTGGCCTAAACATGCATTACGGTGAGGGTTCACTGATGTATATACAACCAGTGATAAACGCACACTGACGGACATAAACAGAAAGTTGCCAAGGCTCCTGCCTGGCAGCTCAAGTTAACTGTGCATCACAGGTGAGAGAGCTCACCTGGCACACAGCCAGGACTAGACACACTGCAGTAGGGCTATTTCTCAGCAGCTTTTTATGTAGGAATGTGCCAACTTGGATTGCCAACCACTCTCCTATTCGCCCCTGACCACATCAGCCTTTCATAAGACCATGTCAGCTGTGTGTAGATAAGATCATGAACAGCTTAGTTGTATGTTCCTGTCTAACTGCATGTTTGCCAGTAACCATCCTTCTAGTTTTATGTAAAGCCAGTAAGAGGAGCTACCCTTCTCATTTCTCAAATCTAGCTACACTTGCTTGGTTTAATTTTAAGTGCAAAAAAAGACTGGTTTCTTACTAAAGCTACAAAATCCTCAGTGTAATTCTCTAAAGCTTGCTTATTAATTCACAATACTAATTTATTTCTGACTTGATGATATAAGGTAGATCACAAAGTGTTTAAGCGCAAGGTGCTGAACTCCAAATTCTCCACTAATACTGAATAAAGGTGTATAGATTTGTGAGCATTGTATGTGGAAATGGCTGGAAGTGACCTAGTATTACTATAGTGTGAGTAAAATGCTATATTTATAATTTAACTTCGTTAACTCCTTTCAGGAAGGTGAAGAGCTGATGTCCATCTTTATAGACAAGGCACAAGATTCACCATGGACAGGTGGCCATTTTATCACAGAAATTAACAAGACAGACAATTACTCAAGACTCTCAAGTACCAGGTAAGAAGCCATGTCTGTGAAGGGAGAACATGCAAGCTCCATGTAGAAAAGGCTTGTACTAAGATCTTCTACCTAGATCCTGGGCAAATAGTCTATCATGGGCTTCTCCATTGGGATAATTTCAGGTATTTCCTTGGACTATTGAGTTAGGATGGAGTCTTCAAATCCAGGCCTAAGGCAGGTGTTTTGTAACATTTAGATGTGTCTCTGCTTCAACACAGCTCTGTAAACTAATTAGGTCATTAGCAGTGCTCTGGAGAACTAGATTGCACACAGAGGAGGTAATTCAGCCATTTGATTCAGGTAAGTTGGCCTAAGAACAAAGGACTGGAGTTAAAGATTCATGTGGAACAAGGTTTATGACAATATCATAAATCCGGTTTTTGCAGAATACATTTTCTACTTAAGATTTGTTATTTGTCTAGCCAATGGTACTCTATAAATCTTTATAATAATATAAAAAACAGAAACTCAGAAGATTATTTTCTAGTCAGTAACTTCCAGCGTGTTACTAAGTTTGTCTTTACAGTGGAGTTCATGAGTTCATCTCAAGAACTCAGCTGTAACACACACCACCTTCACATAGAGCAACCAATGATAAAAGTACAGTGTGTGTGTGTGTTGTGCTTTTAAAATCATTGTCAATGTAACCAGATAAATGTAGCTGAATACAATTTTTGTCAAATCTGTCACTTCTACCCTGCGTCAGCCTTATTAAACGAAATGCAAACAAACTTCCTTAGCCCTTTATGATTGTGTCATATGCTTCAAAGCTAAAACTCTGAATGTGCAATTTAATATTCAATACATCATATAAAAACTGTTGGGATTGAGCAATTTCTTTACCAGTGACAAGGCAGTCTCAGAGAGAGTATGTATCCCTACATCAATCCTGTAATTCATGCTCAGCTGTCACACAGTTGCCTGCATCACTCTGCTTTAGAATGGCCCTGTACATGGCCATTAATAAAGAAATGTCATTGGGATTGTAAATATCTCCCTACAAAAATTACAAGTGGAAAAAAAAACAAAAAACATTGGAAAGACGAAGTGTCACACCATGTGTGTGCACACATACAATTATTATTATTTTTTTTAATTAAATGGCTTTACAAATCCTCTATCATGCTTTCTTGAACAAGCTAGGACAAGTCTGATCGGTATGCCAAACAACCTTACATTTAATACACAAATTCATTCTCAGATATTCAGATTTCACTCAATCAGTTCTGCCTGTTTTGAGCTAATTTAGGAATGCAGTGTTTTAGGGCTACGTCACAATTTTACAAACAAACTGATGCTGGCCAAGCCCTCCCAACCCTAAGTCTACATTAACACCTTAGGCTTGTGAAAATGGCTATAAACAGATGCACAGTGGTTCAACCATTCATTTTTGACTTTGAAGCAGACCCAGAAGCACAATAATTCAGCACAAAACCCATTTTTTGCAACACTTTTAAAAAAAAAATACTTATTTGCGAGGTTAACGGAGAAGCACTTCTCTCAATGTGTTAAAAAATAAAAATGAAAAAATTCAGACAATGCCGGTAATGTCCATATATCCGATACGTTTTCACAAACACTGCATCTTCTCAATGTAGACTGTTACTTTCATTTTACTACAATTCCAACAGTAAGTGAGGATTTATTGTGGGTAACGTAATGTGTGACGAACAATAGGGACAGAACCTTCCTTCAGTCAAAGTATTTTGCCAAATGTTGCTGCATACTGTTGGTAGTTTTCAAAGGACTTCTTCTTGATTTGCGAAAATTACAACTTTCTTTGGCAATTTTACAGGAACTATACAGGCAAAAATAAAATGAAACCACGCAGCTCTGTTCTCTGTGACTGGGAGAAAATATCTATATTGCAGCCAACAACAAAACATTTTTCCTTTTCCAGCAGGCATTGTGCAGCGGTAAAACCAGCAGAACAAACTTAGTGTTTTCTCTGTAATGAAGTGGGTGGAGCTCCTCTTAGGTTGCCAGGGGAGGAGCTGGGCTTGGCTTGGGGTTGGTAGGTAATAAAATTGTGACACAACAATTTAGAGGTTTTTGAAACAGGTTGTTTTGCAGACACCAGTAGAAGACTTACATATACCCAAAAAACATTTGGATGTTTTTTTATTTTCTTTTGTCCTTGGACTGTTTCTGGAAGCAGGAGAAACCCCAAAGAAAGTAAAGAAACATGCAAAAAGTGAATTTTGCATAACAGTAGACCTTTAATTTATCCAAATGTTGGACTCTGTCAGTGTTTGTGCTTTATAATTGCAAGATCACTGAAAAAAATTACCTTGTAGGGTGGAACTTGTCTTTTTGTATGTATTCACTTGAGTTGCAGCCATGTGGGGGTGTGGAGGTGTGCATGTGTGCGTGTGTGTGTGCAGACATGCCTGTAAATGTTAAGGCAATTAATCACAATTATCAAGTTGACTAATGCAGGTGCAATATTACAGGGAGGTACCATTTAGAAGGTCTGTAGCTCAACATAAAAACTGGAGACAAAGGAAAATAACAGAGTTTTAGAGCATGTGTACATAATTTTTGTGCAGCACTTGTACAAGATATAAAATAGAGCATACTTATTTTATATTTAATATTACGTTTTGATAAAATCTTACCAAAAAAAAGAAGAACAACTGAAAACATAGAGAGTGGTTTGGAGATGGTTGAACTTTTTTGTTATGATTTTTATGTCCAGTATCTTCCAGGGTTAGAAGGAATTGTTAGAGGTACCAGTGATTCAATTGCTGGTAATGTAATTGAATTGGGATATCTAATCATGAATCAATGTACTTGTTGGGCTCAGTTATGTGAGAACAAAATGGACTAAAATACACAGAGAACAAGGGAGACTGGTAAAAACCTTGAACCCTAAAATGCGCTGCATTAACCCATTTGCATGTATAGTTTCCACAAAGGATTTTCATCTGTGATGTTACATAATAACAAAACTTTGAATAGCAGTATATTCCCACTGGTCCACAGACTGCATTGTGACACACACACAAACACAAGCGTGATTGTCTTGGTCCTCACTGGCCAAGTAGATTGTATCTTCAAAGAAACTATGGATCCAAAATTTAAATTGGGTGTTTGTGACTTTATCTTCCCCCAAAAAAGGCTTGAACTTGACTTATCTGAGCTTTTGCAGAGAAGAATCCTGAAACATTATAGATTTTCAAAGAAGAGACTTGTCATTTGAAAACTCCAGTTCGTGACCTCATTCCTTCACCTATTGTTTGATAACACCACATCTCACCAGGTAGGTATTTATGAAACAATACAAGATTAAAAACTATATGGCAATTATTTCCTGACAAAAAGATGATGACCAAACTTGACAATATTGATAAAAATAGCTAACTTTGTTCATAATTGCTTTTGGCACCCACTGTATTCATATCCAAACTGAACATCTTGTTACACAACATAGCTAGAAAAAGTTTAAATTTAAAAATTTTTAGAGTAAGAGTATGTCACTGCACTGACATTTTGACTCATCACAAAGTGTTGCACCAAATGTGGTCAGAACTTTACATCTGAAACAATATACAATAAGATTTGTAACAGGTTTCCTGCTGCGTTGGAATGGCAGGTTTTTACATTTTTCTCCTAGAAAATGCTATTAAAGAGCATGAATAAATTTCACTACAAGCAAGCTCATGTCTTGAGTGCCAAATGGGACCATTTTATTTTTAAGCATAAACAAAATGTATTTAAAATTTTATTCATGACTCCTTGCTATGAATAAAAGTAATGAAGGGACTACTTCACAAGAGTTGCTATTTTTCCTTGTTCTCTCTTTTGTACTCTTTTTAATGGCTGATTCTGGCAGTTTTTCAAGCACAGGCACACTAGGACATGTCCCTCCTTCCTCTGCAAGGGAAACAAAGAGCAAAATCATATCAAAGGCAAAAAATAGGATAACTTTGAGGTTAACTTTGAGTTTAACCAGTGAACAGATAGCTCTTTCTGCCTTTACTGAGTCGGGAAGCAGATTTGGAAGATGGGAGAAAGAGGTGTGTAAAAGTAGAAATGGAGGGGTGAGTTTGAGGGCGGAAAAAAAACAAGCATCTTTTGCTCTTGCTCAGATTCTACTGGGAGGCCAAAATCACTACTGGCTAATTAACTGTGGTACCCTATGACATGAAGGGTAGGAAGAAGGGAGAGAATGCTGAAAGGTGAATGTGAGTACAGGAGGCGAGAGTGATTAGAAGCAAGAAAAGGAAAACATGTTTGGGAAAGAGGAGAAGCCTATTAAAGTAAGTTGACGGAAAATAACAGTGAAAAACAAAGGACAGCAACTGTGAAAGAAGAAACAAGACAGATTGAGAAGAAATGGGTCTAAAAAATTTTACTGGGTGTTGCTGATGGCAATAGCTTTTTACACACAGAAAGAAATAAGGAGTTAAAACTTACGTATATTAACTGAGCAAAATGATTGCAGATTTAATCTAAAGGGAATGTATTTATCTGTTTTGTCTTCTGCATGTCTTAGTAGCTATCTTTTTACATATGAAAATTACTTAGATAAAAGACAAACATGGCAAAAAAAGAGATTTTTTTTCGGCATGCCTTTCATTTATATTAAAGCATACATTAAACTTGCAAAACAAGCGCTGTTGCTGTTCATGCAAGCGTACACGTCTGCCTGATGCTAGTGGAGCGTCTTTGGTATTCTGCAGAGCTGCTAGTTCCGTGAGCTTGCCTGTTTTGCTGACAGCTTGACCTTTTGTTATATATTCCCCCAATCATGCCACCCTAAATACTGTATTCATCACGCACAACCTGTACTGTATGAAAACACACAATCCACCAACCCACCCTTCCCCGCCCCCGCTCAATGTACAAACATATCCTTGATTGAGCATAGACTGTTCAGTCTTTAGCTGTGTGTGTGCGTGAGTGTGTGTGTTCTTCTGACAGTTTGAATGGTTAAATATAACCAGGTGGTCAGAAAAATGCCTGCATGTTGACTACAGAAGAATGCTTTTGTTGATAAAGATGTCTGTGGTTCTAGTGGGCATATTTGTCTGCTTGCCATATCTTCTATGTATCTTTCAACCTGTCTTCATGTATTTGCTTCCCTTTCATTTGGTTTGTCCTTCTTCTTTCTGGTTGTTTCATTTTTCTTTCCTTTTTGCCTTTTTTTTTTAACAATTTCAGGTTCTTGACCACACTTCTGCACTAATACTGTATAGATAAATGTTTCAGATTATGTCTTTGCAGCAATGTTTCAAGAACTTTTTTCTTCTTTTTACTACAACTCTGCAACCTGTTAACCATGGATTATCATATCTAACTGAACAAGATCTGAGTAAGATCATCTATTACTGTGCCCGAACAGTTCACATCTCACTTGATAGACTGGATCCCTTTGTAGCATTTGTCAATTATGAATCAAAATGTCTTGTGCGGCACACCAGAGCTCCATCCTCAGGTTACTACTATTTGAAAACAGTGGGAAGTAGTTGCTGTTGGTGTTCTGCCAATGGCAGAAAAACATTGGCTTGGATTGGGGCAGCCATTCTCGCCTCTCAGAAAACGGGAGCAACACCACTTAGGGGGAAATGGCACACAAGGGTATTTCTACTCTCAGAATGGTGGAGGTAGCATCAGTTCTTCTGCAGGATCTCTGTTGGGAATCTATAATTATTTAGATTACATGATTTGAAATAAACCTGAGAAATTACAGTCAATGATTACCTAGACTGTAGTTTATACATGGATCCAGGATTACTTTGAAGACACAGTACCTCCCTTCCATCAGCAAAGCGGAGAATCTCATGCACGTGTGTCTCACCATTGCAGGTCTCTGTGGCAAAGAGGATGACATCCTTCAGGACAGAGTTTTTGTTAAAACATGTCATGTGTTCACTCAGTGAAACTCTTCCTTTTCCCCCAGAAACTGAAAGTGGGTTAATGTAAGGAATTCTGGGAGTAATAGTTTTATGCCAGTCTTTTTGTGTATGTAGTTCAGTTTTTCATGACTGGCTCCCAACTTTAGCTTTTGAATAAACATAAGCAAGGAGCTCAGATCAGCAGAAACTGAACTGGAAACATTGCCGCTTACTGCAGCTTTCCATAAAAAATGTTTAACAAGTTTATTATTTATGATGTTTTTTTATTTGGAATTAAATGCTTCTTCCTGTTAAATTGGTGCTTTTGCTATTATTGTTTTATTGTATTTATTGACTTCAATTTAAGTTTTTTGTTGTTCAATTTTCATAACTGGAGGTAACTGTAACTGTCGTTGTTTTTGTAATTATGTAGTTAGTAAGGCTCTCTGACATAAACTTCACTTTGCATCCTTCTTTCAATGTTTAATTAAGAATGGATGTTATAGGTATTATGAAGAAAAGACACAATAAATATTGTGTAATATGTTTTGTTTTTTAAATTTTATAGTACATGTAATTATGACTTTGTGTGTTTTTTAGCAACTCAATGGACACTAGTAACTGCTGAAACCACTGATTGTGGAGTGGCTCTAGATTCTGCAGTTTCATCCCTGCAGTACTGGAAAGAGTCAAAGGAGGGCGCTGCAATCCAAGAGAAATTGAAAGGCTGAGGGTTGGCTGGCAGTAGAACAAACTGCGGATCTCTCAGAGTGACCCCGGTAATGTTGCGGCTCATACTGTGTTTTTGCTGGATTATGCTGGAGATTGAAATTAACTTCCAAAAAATGGATTTCCTTTTTCCCTTGTAGCACTTCTCCCTCCGTTTCTCCCCGTGTCCATTCATCTATCAGCTCTCTGTTCTGTTATTTAGAGCATGTTAGCACTGACAGAAGTTTGCAACCCATAAGTCAATGCAGGCTCCAGTAAATTGTTGTGATGGAGATGCCAGACTGCACCAAGAGAATTATGATCAACAATCAATAGCCAGTGACACATACTCTTCTCTCTCTCACACACACACACACACACCCACACACCCCATATGAGCCCTACATTCACACAAGGCTTCCATCAATTTGATGTGATTGTCACTGCACCTGTTTTTAATCAACTTTCAAGGCCACACGCACACTTTTCTTCATTCTGTCTTCAACCTCCCTTACTGCACACTTTAAAGAACAGACTGGGAAAAAAATTGTATAAAGAAGAAAGTTACCAATAAATTATTATTGATCTTCACTGTTGGCTGTTGGGCTCAGGATTTATCTCATTGGTAATTTTCTGAACCTCATCGTTTATCAACCAAACGGTTTGTGTGTGTTTTTCCTGAGGACAGTTTACTGTACTATACGAGTTCGGTGCATGAGCAATGGTATCTTTTATATCACTACTCAGGGCAGCTTTTGTTTTGTTTTTTCCAACTCTGTCCTTGGCTTTTTAAAAATTTTATTTTGTTTTGTTTTGTTTCTGGAATGTTTAATTAGACTTTGAAAGAAAGGGTTTTGTGAGATTAAAATAAATCAAATCCTACTGATTATCAGAAAAAAAAACAAAAAAAAAACTGTGGTACCAAAACACTAATTAAACATCTTTAACAGCTATCTTTGCCAAAAAAACAACAACAAAAAAAACACTCACCCATAAAATAATCTTGTACACAGTTTCCAGTTCAAATATACAGCAAATTAAACTCAGAATAGTAGTTTTATTCTGAAATATTTGCATATCTCTCATTTGCACTTTGACTGCAGAGTGCTTGTAATAAAACATTTTAAAGTTTGTTCAGTTAACACAAAGACTGAATACAGATACAAATGAAGAACAATGTGAAGAAATCACAAAACTGCTAAAAAAAAATTCTGCTTCCTAAGGCTAAATATTGATTGCTTCATTTTTAGAAGGTTGGTGCTTAACAGTAGGGATCATCTTTCATTTTTTTCAGCTGTGAGAGACAGAAAATTACAAGAATTCATTTAAAAATTTACATGTTTATGTACTACAGACAAAATAAGCTTTGTCAGGTCAGTAAAATATACATACTTTCCAATTAAGGCTGACTGAAATGTAGAAAAATATAGACAGAAATGTCATTTATTTCACTAACTCAACCATGAAATCATCAAAAATACTACATAAAATTTTGAAGAAATGTTTGTGAGTCGCAGAATGACTCAGTCAAAGTGACAAGCAGAGCTGCAAAATACAAGGGGTCTCCCAACCCCCAAATATTGAAACCTGGACTCAGGTGCAAAACCAGTAAGTGGGGAAGAGTTGAAGAAGTTTGTCAAACAGTAGAGGAAATGCTGCCCTTAAACACAGCTGACCCGACATTTTCATATGAGGTGGTGGGGGCTGTTGTCGGCAGCTGCTGAATGTAATTAATAAAGTAACTTTTAATCTAATTTAGTTACTTTCAAAGTAACTAAAGTAAAAAGTAACTAAGTTACTTTTTCAAGGCGTAATCAGTAATCAGAAATCAAGTTACAGAGTGGATGCAAGTGTACTGACGCTGTTATTGTGAAAATTAGACCAATGACATAACTTCCCACTAAAAACTTGAACTGCAGCAATTTTTGCATCTTTTTTAGGTCTTGGATTTGAAGTAGACTGAAATAAAAATGTATAATCTTTTGTAACAATAGGATAACACATGCAAGTACATTGAGTCATGCTTAACATAAACGCAGTAATGAAGAATCTGAACTTTTTTTTCCCCCAACACCATCATTTCCAGTAATTTTATACTCCCTATTCTGCTTTGTGCAAAGGGCTTCAGTTAACACCATTTTCAATAAGCAGAGTTGGATTATTTTCCAACAATACATTAAAAATTAATAAGAATATCTTATAGACACACAAAGGCATGTATTAATAATTAATTTGCCACAGCTGTCTTTGAATTAAAAACAGAAGTAATTTGCTTTTTCAGGTCCTTCGGTCTTTCTGAAGCTTTTAGTGAATATTTGCAGCCTGTGAGTCAAAATTTAATGTCTTTAATGCCATGCTGATGTCACTGACATCCTAACTTTTTTGTAAAAGAGATTATCACACCATTGTGACATCGAGTGTCACACCACTGTATTCTCACATATTCTACATAAGAGAAAACTCTGGCACTGATGATGGCTGTACATCCATGCTTGTATTTTAAAATGCCACACAAAGTGGCTTGCATCAGAGCATGCTTGGATGCTTCTTCTGTTTTTAATATTTGTTTCAGGGCACCAGAGAGTAAACCTTTCAGTCAGCAGCTCAGGCATAAAACTGGCACCGAAATGAGCCACACGAATGCACTCCCTGTTGGCTTGGTGTGCAAGTACTGTGTGTACCCACTATTTTTGCTTAATGCTTTCCAAACAAGTGTTGAGTAGATTGCTAACTTTTGATTAAAACATTTAGCCTCCGATAATGGTACTAATACGCTGCAATAAAATAATTTCTACACAAGTTAAACTGACTAATGAGGGGTTTTAATCTTGATCTATAATTTTCCAGGATTTATTTACTTATTAAGGCTAAATCTCTTTAAGATGATCTGACTTGCACGGTTTCCCCCCGTCCTACTGGGTTGCGGTAAAACTGCAGGAGGTTAAACCCGAACCTAGTCCAGTTAATTGACATTTTCGCAATTAGCTTTTTTAACAAGCTGTTGATAGCTTCCTGCTTGCTCTACGTTTTGATGCCAGCTGATTTTGCCATCAACAAGCATTACCGCGCAGTTAACCAATAGACTACAGATTTTTAGCGTTTTTACCATGTACTGCATATTTTGTGTATTTCCATGTGGTGACCATGACACAAATCCAGTATTGCTGCAGTCCTGTGAAAGCCTCTGTGGCCATTCAAAGTGCGATCATAGTCTACTGAGGCCTTCCTGGTGATGCTTGGGTAAGGCAAAAGCACTTACCAATACTTGAATTTATAATTTTTCTTACTCTTGGGGACCGGTTGGCGCAGTTGGTAGAGCGTACGTACCATTTAAGGCTCGCATTGCCTTAAATGGCTATATCCACAAACAATGGTGTCTCCCCTGGATGGATTCTCATGTGTTTGGCTAAATGAGGCTCTAGGAGCCTCTATGCGGGTGTCCTGGGTTTGATTCATAGACTTGGGCCATGTGCTGCATGTCTTCCCTTTCTCTATCCTCCCTGCTTCCTACTTGTCTACTGTTCAAAAAAGGCCATCAGTGCAAAAAAGAAGAAAAACAACTTACTCTTAATGCAAGGGTTCTCTATTTAAGAATTATTCACTTTTTATATGCTAGTGTACTGTAAGTAAGCACATCTGCCTCATTTTTCATCCCCATTAAAAGAAGAAGTTCTTCAAAATGAAAACGTGTGTCATAAATTAGTTTTTAAAAAGCTCACTAAATTTAAATGCCTTGTAATTTGCATTTAAATTTAAATTAAAAATGAATTACGCTACAATCAGACATTGAATGTGAACGCTGATGCAGATAGTTACATTGTACACACTGACTACCAACAGGGGAAGTGGGTAAAATATCTTGCTAAAAGTTATTTTGAGATGCAGGGCGAATGCCTACCTTCTGAGCCATTGCCATCCTTTTGCTGACATACGTGTTAAGCGTTTTGCAGGTTGTAGAGGAGGACCTAAAATTAGGAAGGAGGCAGTCTGAATCACAAGCGAAATTATGGTTTAAGGAACAGAATACATATTTACGCAAGGAACTAAAATTGAAAACACTGGGCAAACTCATAAAGGACAAAATATGATTCAGAACAAGAACAAGACCGTTAATATTAGAAAAACTGGTCAAGGTTTTAAAAAAGAAGTCATTCATAATGGGAGGGGTGGAAACAAATTATACTGTTCAACTACTTGTGGCAGAACCTCTCAAAGCGCATGTACAGGTTATGTTTGCAGTTCACGTTAAACTTGTGCAAACAGAGTAAGCAGTGTGGCTTTTAAACTAGATGCCTACATTGATGCTTTGTTCTCCGAAGAAAAATAATTCCTCACAGGGGGTTAATATAAATGCCGGTGGGGGTGAAGCTTTTTTTGAAAAAACACCTTCCACCACTCACTCAAAACACCTGTCCAGTTTGAGTGAGTGGTGGGACGCAAACCGGGCGGAGGTAAACTTCATAGATGCAGTCTCAACAGCACGCCAGGTGGCCAACACACAGACCAGCGGCGTTACTGGTGCGTCAACTATAAAGTATCCCCATCTTTCAGGAATGGTTCTGCTCTGCCAGAGAAATGCTCAGTGCAGCAAAGACACATGCAATCCAGAGTTACTGGTGTAAAAAAGACAATTTTAAACGGTTTTATTTTTTCAAATATATGAAAACAAGCAGCACTTAGCTTGTAAGGAAGTAAAGCCTGCCAGACTTATAATACACTGGGGAAAACCCTGAACTATGGATGATGCATACTGCCAAAGTTGGTAATAAATACAGAAATAAATAAATGCCTTGATGAAGTAATTGGTGTGGCAAATATTGCAATCAAAAAAGACAACAAAAATAGGAACCACCCCAGTCTTATTTGATTGAACAGCATAACAGCGTAACTGCTAAGAGAAAAAAAAGAATTTGCACTAAATGCTCTCCAAAGTACAATGGACTATGGACTTTGTTCCTTCTGACTCTTTGTAAGAGGTAAAGTAAAAGAGGGATGGGCCTGGTGGGTACGGATTTAGAGAACATGAGGGAAATAAAAAAGAAATCTTTAAGATTTCTGTACAGACTGTAAGGACTCTGGACCAAAGATAGGTGATCACTTGGCTGAGACCTTTAAACAATTTTAACCTGAGGTCTCTTAGTCCAAAGCTTCATTAGCGGTGTGGGATATGGTGATGTATTGGAGATGTCCATCTTATTGGCAGAAAACATAATTTTTGTGTGAATGGGTATATGACTAAATGTAGTGTAAAGCATTTTTTGGACTTGATAAAGTGCTACTCTAGAAACGGCTATTTAGCATTTTCTCAGATTTTTTTTTTTCCTCTTTTTCTCTGAGAACTCGTTCCTACTTTTCCCATCATCCATCATATATGGCAACACCTTTCAGTACTTAACACAGGGAAATGAACTACATATATAAAGACATATTGAACAACAACAAAATGATCACAACACAAACACCCAAGGATTGTCACATTTCAACTTCTGTCTATAAATCTTTGCAGTCTGTCCCACTTTTTTTTAACTGAAAGATTTTATTTCAATACTCATTTTTATTCAAAGTTAGCAGACAGGAAATGGGCAAAGGGGAAAGGCATCAAACCAAGGATAGCCGTGTCAACTTTGCCCCATTGTCAGTCTAACTACATAAGGCGCGAATGACCATATATATATATAAAAAATAAATAAAAGGTGCACCGCATTATAAAGCGCACCGTCAATGATTGACCTGTTTTAAAACTTTTCATATATAAGGCGCACCACATTATAAGGCGCGTAGAATAGACGCTACAGTAGAGGCTGAGGTTACGTTATGCATCCATTAGAAGGAGCTGCGCTAAAGGGAATGTCAACAAAACAGTCAGATAGGTCAGTCAAACTTTATTAAT